>JABACO010000024.1:671948-807985 GCA_013339895.1 Ephydatia muelleri
TGGGTATGGAGATGGGTGGTGTGTGGGGATTTAGGTGTGGGTGTGATGTGGGAGGGTGTGTGGGAGATGGGTTCAGGTTATGGAGCATGTGAAGATAGAGGGTGTGGAAATGTAGGGAGTGTACAAGAGGTTAGTACACATACCTTGATATGTTACATCGATCATCCAAGTACTGTACACAGTATAGGTTAAATATAGAGGTCGGCTACAGTAGGTTTTCTCCAGTCTTTGTCCTGGTCTCATAGCAGGACTTTTCAACACTACAAATAAACATCAATATCTATTATGCCATCACAAATGTCATGCACTACAGAATGCATCACAAATCTTAGAATTGATTATTCCAGTAATGTCTCATTCACAACATGGGATGTCCACACAAAATCTACATGTGTACACTGTACGCTAGTAGCTTCTGATAAATACATACTTGTACCTCTGTTCATGTACATGTACATGTGACCCAAGCCACACAGCATGCAGGGAGTGGTGTGTAAATTTACACATCACTACATGTGTATGACATCATAGCCTGTAATCACTCTGTGTACATGCCATCCAAACCACACAGCATGTCTCAACAGAGTATCATCGTGATTGTGTTGTAGTGATCTCACACATAATGGAGGCACCTTCTCCATTGTTTCATCACATGCCACAATGACAGCATTGTTTTAAGTCTATCACTGGTCTCGCTGTCCTTTGTTTTACAGATGCATTCCCATAGGACAACTGTTAGGGTGTTTAACCTCCCCTACATGATGAAAATCGATTTTTCCGAATACTTTTGACACAGTAATCGATGTTTCAGGTATTTGTGCATCTGAAATTCGATTTATGCATTCCTATAGGGCCACTGATTGTGTGTGTACATGTGTTGAAGAGTGAATAAAGCATTCATGTGTTTTTTGCAAATAGCATCCTGTCATATACATATATGCACTTGGATTAGGCAACATGAGACTTGTCAGGAGATTAGTAAATTTTTTAATTTGTTCTGGTGATGCAGCTTGCCCCTTGTTTGACAATCATCATACTTAAGGAGGTCACATAAAACTATGTACACTTTAGCAGCTCTGAGAGTGTGAAAGCTAAACCGCGTGTGGTGAATATTTGAGATACATTTGCATTGGCTGGGGTAATATCCCTTTCTTTCTTATTCTCTCCTCCCTCCCTCACCCTCTCTCTCCTCATCTCTCTACCCTTCTTTCATTCACTGTGTTCTAACCTGCACATTGCTATACACGTGCATGGAGGTGGTTGTATGAACAGTGTATGTTTAATATGTTTTGTTCCTTCAATCCTTACTAGAACAATACAACAGCAGTGCATATGGCAAGTCAGGAGGGTCATCACGGTGTAGTACTGAGCTTATTGGGAGCAGGTGCTGACGTCAATATAGCAAGATCTGATGTAAGTGATGTGATGTTTTATCGATGACTTGCAATGTGCTAAATGGTCAGCGCTTAAATGATACAGAGCCAAATCAACCTACGAACGAAGCCATATATTCGTCACACGGTCGTACCACTGTGGTGTTTAATTTGACCGCTACTGTATGTGCGTGGGGATGTCATGTGGGTGTAGGTGGGTGTGGGGTGGTATGGGTGTGGGTGTGGGTGTGGGGAGGTGGGTGTAGGTGTGGGGAGGTGGTGTAGGTGTGGGGAGGTGGGTGTGGGTGTGGGCATGGAGAATCCAACTCCTGTACAAAACTTTACATACTTAGAGCTAGACTCTATCATTTCATCTTTTTTTGTCCAATCAGTTATTTTCGGTAATAGCTGTGTGGTCTGCTAAACAAATTGGAGGGTGTTGGGAAGTGTGTGTGGGTGTGGTTGTGAGGAGTTGTGGGTGTGGTGAGGAGTGTGTGTGTGGGGAGGTGTGTGTGAGGTGAATGTTGGGAGGTGGTTGTGGGTGTGGTGAGGGGTGTGTGGTGAGGTGGGTGGTGTGGTGTGTGTGGGGAGGTGAGTGTGGGTGTGTGTTTGTGGGGAGGTGGGTGTGAGTGGGAAGGTGGGTTTGGGTGTGGAGGTGGTGTGAGTGTGGGTGTGGGGAGGTGGTGGGTGTGGGGAGTTAGGTGTGGGTGTGATGTGGGAGGGTGTGGGAGATGGGTTCAGGTTATGGAGCATGTGAAGATAGAGGGTGTGGAAATGTAGGGAGTGTACAAGAGGTTAGTACACATACCTTGATATGTAACATTGATCATCCAAGTACTGTACACAGTATAGGTCAAATATAGAGGTCAGCTACAGTAGGTTTTCTCCAGTCTTTGTCCTGGTCCCATGGCAGGACTTTTCAACACTACAAATAAACATCAATATCTTTTATGCAATCGCAAATGTCATGCACTACAGAATGGATAACATGATTATTCCAGTAATGTCTCATTCACAACATGGGATGTCCACACAAAATCTACATGTGTACACTGTACGCTAGTAGCTTCTGATAAATACATACTTGTACCTCTGTTCGTGTACATGTACATGTGACCCAAGCCACACAGCATGCAGGGAGTGGTGTGTAAATTTACACATCACTACATGTGTATGACATCATAGCCTGTAATCACTAGTTGTAATGAACCCACCAAAAGCTAGCTAAAACAGCTAAACAAACCTTGCGCAGCTAAAAATAAAAACAAAAAACAGCTAAAAACAGCTACAAACAGCTAAATTTTGGTTTTGTATTTTGCTATTATTATAATACTTTATTATTGATATTAACTATGTTAAACCATCATCATTATTTGTTCACGGGCGGAAGTCAATAATTGAACCAATTGTGGTGGGCGGGCCGTTGTGAAAAATTAAATTGCTTTTCTATTGTTAAGATAGTTATCCATTCAGATGATGATGTAACGTACATACGTACGTACGTAGGCATAGCGATTTTTTAGCGATTTAGCGGCGCTACGTGATATTGGACATCGCTACCAAATAGCGGAATGCTGAATGGTTTTTTCCGCTAAGCGGTCGCTATTTAGCTAGCGGTTACAACTCTGCTCTGTGTACATGCCATCCAAACCACACAGCATGTCTCAACAGAGTGTCATCGTGATTGTGTTGTAGTGATCTCACACATAATGGAGGCACCTTCTCCATTGTTTCATCACATGCCACAATGACAGCATTGTTTTAAGTCTATCACTGGTCTAGCTTTCTTTGTTTTACAGATGCATTCCCATAGGACAACTGTTAGGGTGTGTAACCTCCCCTGCATGATGAAAATTGATTTTTCCGAATACTTTTGACACAGTAATCAATGTTTCAGGTTTTTGTGCATCTGAAATTCGATTTATGCATTCCTATAGGGCCACTGATTGTGTGTGTGCATGTGTTGAAGAGTGAATAAAGCATTCATGTGTTCTTTGCAAATAGCATCCTGTCATATACATGCAGGAGCACCAGAATGAATGAAGTAGAATACCCTCTGGGGGTAGTGATGGGATTTGTATTGCAGGATGGTGCGACTCCTCTGGTCTTTGCAAGTCAGAATGGACATCTTGAAATAGTGAAGTCACTCATTGAAGCAGGAGCTAATGTCAATCATACTACAAAGGTAGTGTAAATAAAACACAATTATATAGGGTCCTACATTTTCACACATGGGTTTCAGTTCAGTTCAATGGATAACATTTGCTCCAGGTGTGAGTGGATCGTGATGTACATGTAGAGTGTAATTATACTCTGTGTGTATGACAGTATGTGAGGCCTGGACTAAGGGCAAAGTGGAGCCCATACAGTTCTCATGGGCCTCCCCACCTCCTCCCCTTACCCTCTTCATGATCAGTCCATCTACCCACCAGCTCTCCCATGAGTAGTACATGTACATTACAGGTGTGGAAGCATTGTTAAGCAAGTATGCATGTGGATGTGAAAACGGTTATGGGAGAACATGTAACACTAAAGCAGTATTGCATGAACAGTTTAAGTGGGCATAGTTAGACAAAGTGTCAACGGCATATAACATTTCAAGGTGGCCATTTACATGAACGAATAAACGATATACATGTATGCACTTGGATTAGGCAACACGAGACTTGTCAGGAGATTAGTTAATGCACCGATGTTATTGATCACCCCAACGCACCCCTGCCTGGACTTTCCAAGTACTCCCATGCACACACCTAGTTGTCTCTCCCACTCTTCAAATAGGACATCATGGGCGACTCTTGAGTTTGCAGTACCGTTATCATAGTGTAGGTAATACTTGAACTGTTGTAGTGCAGGCTGGTCAATGATCGCCAAATGAATAGATTAGCATATGTACACCATGGCTACCATTACACAAGACAGTTGTTTTCAGTCATGTGTGTAAACTAAATTTTTAAATTTGTTCTGGTGATGCTGCTTGCCCCTTGTTTGACAATCATCATACTTCAGGAGATCACATAAAACTATGTACACTTCTAGCAGCTCTGAGAGTGTGAAAGCTAAACCGCGTGTGGTGAATATTTGAGATACATTTGCATTGGCTGGGGTAACATCCCTTTCTTTCTTATTCTCTCCTCTCTCCCTCACCCTCTCTCTCCCCATCTCTCTACCCTTCTCTCATTCACTGTGTTCTAACCTGCACATTGCTATACACGTGCATGGAGGTGGTTGTATGAACTGTGTATGTTTTATTTGTTTTGTACCTTCAATCCTTACTAGGACAATACAACAGCAGTGTATATGGCAAGTCAGGAGGGTCATCATGGTGTAGTACTGAGCTTATTGGGAGCAGGTGCTGATGTCAATATAGCAGAATCTGATGTAAGTGATGTGATGTTTTAACGATGACTTGCAATGTGCTAAATAGTCAGCGCTTAAATGATACAGAGCCAAATGAACCTACGAACGAAGCCATATATTCGTCGCACGGTCGTACCACTAAGCCGATGGGTGGTGTTTAATTTGACCGCTTCTGTATGTGCGTGGGGATGTGGGTGTAGGTGGGTGTGGGGTGGTATGGGTGTGGGTGTGGGCATGGAGAATCCAACTCCTATACAAAACTTTACATACTTCAAGCCAGACTATCATTTCATCTTTGTCCAATCAGTTCTTTTCTGTCATAGTCTGTGTGGTCTGCTAAACAAATTGGAAGGTGTGTGGGAGTGTGTGTGGGTGTGGTGAGGTGGGTGTGGTGGGTATGGGTGTGGGTGTGGGGAGGTGGTTGTGGGGAGGTGGGTGTGAGGAGGTGGGTGTGGGCGTGAGGAGGTAGGTGTGGGTATGGGGAGGTTGGTGTAGGGAAGTGGGTGTGAGTGTGGGAGTGGGGGTGTGGGAGGTGGGTGTGGGGAGGTGGGTGTGGGTGACCAGTGTGGGCATGGAGAATCCAATCCTGTACATGTACAAAAATTTACATACTTAGAGCCAGACTCTATCATTTTATCTTTGTTTGTTTAATCAGTTATTATCTGTCATACTCTGTGTGGTCTGCTAAACAAATTGGTGGGGTATGTGTGAGGAGGTGGGTGTGGTTAGGTGGGTGTGGGTGTGGGGAGGTGGGTGTGGGTGTCGGGAGGTAGGTGTGGGGAGGTGGGTGTGGGAGGTGGGTGTGGGTGCGGGGAGGTGGGTTTGGTTATAGGTTGGTAGGTGTGGAGGTGGATGTGGATGTGGGTGTGGGTGTGGGCATGGAGAATCCAACTCCTGTACAAAACTTTACATACTTAGAGCCTGACTCTATCATTTCATCTTTGTTTGTCTAATCAGTTATTTTCTGTCAGAGTCTGTGTGGTCTGCTAAACAAATCGGAGGGTGTGGGGAAGTGAGTGTGGATGTGGTGAGGTGGGTGTGGGTGTGGTTGTGAGGAGTTGTGGGTGTGGGGAGGTGCGTTTGAGGAGGTGGGTGTGGGGAGGTGGGTGTGGGTGCGGGGAGGTGGGTGTGGGTGTGGGGAGGTGGGTTTGGTTATAGGTAGGTAGGTGTGGCTGTGTGGAAGTGGGTGTGGGTGTGGGCATGGAGAATCCAACTCCTGTACAAAACTTTACATACTTAGAGCCAGACTCTATCATTTCAAATTTGTTTGTCCAATCAGTTATTTTCGGTCATAGCTGTGTGGTCTGCTAAACAAATTGGAGGGTGTGGTGGAGTGTGTGTGGGTGTGGTTGTGAGGAGGTGTAGCTGTGGTGAGGTGTGTGTGTTTGGGAGGTGGAGTGGGTGTTGGGAGGTGGGTGTGGAGAGGTGGTGTGGTGAGATGGGTGTGGTGGGGTGGGTGTGGGGAGGTGGGTGTGGTGAGGTGTGGGTGTCGGGAGGTGGGTGTGAGTGTGGGAAGGTGGGTTTGGGTGTGGAGAGGTGGTGTGAGAGTGGGTGTGGGGAGTTAGGTGTGGGTGTGATGTGGGAGGGTGTGGGAGATGGGTTCAGGTTATGGAGCATGTGAAGATAGAGGGTGTGGAAATGTAGGGAGTGTACAAGAGGTTAGTACACAAACCTTGATATGTTACATCGATCATCCAAGTACTGTACACAGTATAGGTCAAATATAGAGGTCAGCGACATAGGTTTTCTCCAGTCTTTGTCCTGGTCCCATGGCAGGACTTTTCAACACTACAAATAAACATTATGTAATCACAAATGTCATGCACTACAGAATGCATCACTAATCTTAGAATTCATTATTTCAGTAATGTCTCATTCACAACATGGGATGTCCACACAAAATGTACATGTGTACACTGTATGCTAGTAGCTTCTGATAAATACATACTTGTACCTCTGTTCATGTACATGTACATGTGACCCAAGCCACACAGCATGCAGGGAGTGGTGTGTAAATTCACACATCACTACATGTGTATGACATCATAGCCTGTGATCACTCTGTGTACATGCCATCTAAACCACACAGCTTGTCTCAACAGTGATTGTGTTGTAGTGATCTCACACATAATGGAGGCACCTCCTCCAGTGTTTCGTCACATGCCACAATGACAGCATTGTTTTAAGTGTAGGTAATACTTGAACTGTTGTAGTGCACTTCTAACCAGGCTGGTCAATGATCGCCAAATGAATAGATTAGCATATGTACACCATGGCTACCATTACACAAGATAGTTGATTTCAGTCATGTGTGTAAATTCATTTTTTAATTTGTTCTGGTGATGCTGCTTGCCCCTTGTTTGACAATCATCATACACTTCAGGTCACATAAAACTATGTACACTTCTAGCAGCTCTGAGAGTGTGAAAGCTAAACCGCGTGTGGTGAATATTTGAGATACATTTGCATTGGCTGGGGTAATATCACTTTCTTTCTTATTCTCTCCTCTCTCCCTCACCCTCTCTCTCCCCATCTCTCTACCTTTCTTTCATTCAATGTGTTCTAACCTGCACATTGCTATACACGTGCATGGAGGTGGTTGTATGAACAGTGTATGTTTAATATGTTTTGTTCCTTCAATCCTTACTAGAACAATAGAACAGCAGTGTATATTGCAAGTCAGAAGGGTCATCACGGTGTAGTACTGAGCTTATTGGGAGCAGGTGCTGACGTCAATATAGCAAGATCTGATGTAAGTGATGTGATGTTTTAACGATGACTTGCAATATGCTAAATAGTCAGCTCTTAAATGATACAGAGCCAAATGAACCTACGAACGAAGCCATATATTCGTCGCACGGTCGTACCACTAAGCCGATGGGTGGTGTTTAATTTGACCGCTACTGTATGTGCGTGGGGATGTGGGTGTAGGTGGGTGTGGGGTGGTATGGGTGTGGGGAGGTGGGTGTAGGTGTGGGGATGTGGGTGTGGGTGTGGGCATGGAGAATCCAACTCGTGTTCTAAAATTTACACACTTAGAGCCAGACTCTATCATTTCAACTTTGTCCAATCAGTCATAACTGTGTGGTCTGCTAAACAAATTGGAGGGTGTGGTGAAGTGTGTAGGTGTGGTTGTGTGGAGAGATGGGTGTGGGAGTTGGGTGGGGTGAGGTGTGTGTAGTGAGGTGTGTGGGGATTTGAGTGGGTGTGTGTGGGTGTGGGGAGGTGGGTGTTAGTGTGGGAAGGTGGGTTTGGGTGTGGAGGGGTGGTGTGAGTGTGGGTGTGGGGAGGTGGAGGGTGTGGGGAGTTAGGTGTGGGTGTCAGCATGCAGGGAGTGGTGTGTAAATTTACACATCACTACATGTGTATGACATCATAGCCTGTAATCACTCTGAACATGCCATCCATCCCACACAGCATGGCTCAACAGAGTATCATTGTGATTGTGTTGTAGTGATCTCACAATGGAGGCACCTCCTCCAATGTTTCATCACATGCCACAATGACAGCATTGTTTTAAGTCTATCACTGGTCTCCCTGTCCTTTGTTTTACAGATGCATTCCCATAGGACAACTGTTAGGGTGTGTAACCTCCCCTGCATAATGAAAATCGATTTTTCCAAATACTTTTGAAACAGTAATCGATGTTTCAGGTTTTTGTGCATCTGAAATTCGATTTATGCATTCGTATAGGGCCACTGATTGTGTGTGTGCTTGTGTTGAAGAATATTCATGTGTTCTTTGCAAATAGCATTCTGTCATATACATGCAGGAGCACCAGAATTAATGAAGTAGAATACCCTCTGGGGGTAATGATGGGATTTGTATTGCAGGATGGTGTGACTCCTCTGGTCATTGCAAGTCAGGAGGGACATCTTGAAATAGTGAAGTCACTCATTGAAGCAGGAGCTAATGTCAATCATACTGCAAAGGTAGTGAAAATAAATTAGTGTTGTAATGTTCACACGTGGGTTTCAGTTCAGTTCAATAAATGACTTTTGCTCCAGGTGTGTGATGTACATGGAATTGTATTCTGTGTTTATGTATGTACAGTATGTGAGGCCTGGACTAGGGCAATGTGGGGCCCATACAGTTTTCATGGGCCTTCCCACCTCCTCCCAATACCCTCTTCATGATCAGTCCATCTACCCACCAGCTCTCCCATGAGTAGTACATGTACATTACAGGTGTGGAAGCATTGTTAAGCAAGTATGCATGTGGAAGTGAAAACGGTTATGGGAGAACATGTAACACTAAAGCAGTATTGCATGAACAGTTTAAGTGGGCATAGTTAGACAAAGTGTCAATGGCATATAGGTGGCCATTTACATTAACGAATAAACGATACACATGTATGCACTTGGATTAGGCTACAGGAGACTTGTCAGGAGGTTAGTTAATGCACTGATGTTATTGATCACCCCAACGCACCCCTGCCTGGACTTTCCAAGTACTCCCATGCACACACCTAGTTGTCTCTCCCACTCTTCAAATAGTACATCATGGCCGACTCTTGAGTTTGCAGTACCGTTATCATATTGTAGGTAAAGCCCATCTAGTCAGCCAGCCCTCTCCAATCCTTGCCCAGGGTTGACGTCATGTTCAACTTGTTAACCAGCAACTAGCACACCAAACAGCCCAACTCGCAGGAATGTTTGACTCCATGAGATGGTCACACATGTACATGCATTACTGCTGGTGGGCAATAAAAGTATCAACAGCACTAAACATTTCTAGGCGGCCATTTACATTAACTACTAAACCATATATACAGGTATCCATTTATAGTTTCAGATTCAATTATTCAACACTGTTATACAGTCTAGTCTCGATATCAGTGCCATGTTTGTGCCCTGTGCTTCTACCATACTTAACCGATTATACGCGGAATTGTTATAGTAATATGTTTATCATTTTCATGCATGGTATCAGAGTCAGTCCGTACTGTACCTCATGGTGTGGACTGAATATTTGGGAGAGAATTTAGCCTAAATATTTGGGTTCTTGTGAGGTTTTGTTTTGCAGCAGTTGTGATCGACATGAACGCTTTTGAACCAGAGATGATCATTAGTATTGTATGTAGTTATGTAGGTAGCTGCATGGTTGAGCGTATACGTGTAGCTGTACGCTGAGTGGACTTTGTGTTGTGTGTGGGTGCATACATGGTTGTACGCTGAGTATACTTAGGGATGCGTTGGTAGCAAACGCTGAATGTACATATATAGTAATGTGTTGATAATCGTGTATGTGCGCTGAGTGTGCAGTGTCAGGTTCGAAGACGTTATCATGCGTTGCATCCCTCCCCTACATGAAGACTGTAAGATATAGCTATTTAACTTTGGCACAGACCCTGTTGGTAACAATCACACGTTTACGGCTGTCTATAAGTAATACTGAACCACTGGCAATGTCGTGGAGTACATGCTGTATGGCCACGGACGCAAATTTGCGTCTTCCGCATATAATCGGTTAAACTGTTGTAGTGCACTTCTAACCAGGCTGGTCAATGATCACTAAAATGAATATATGTACACCATGGCTACCTATTACACCACACAGTTGATTTCAGTCATCTGTGTAAGATTATTTTTTCATCTGGGGATACTGCTTACCCCTTGTTTGACAATATCATACTTCAGGAGGTCACATAAAACTATGAACACTTCTAGCAGCTCTGAGAGTGTGAAAGCAAAACCACGTGTGGTGAATATTTGAGATACATTTGCATTGGCTGGGGTAACATCCCTTTCTTTCTTATTCTCTCCTCCCTCCCTCACCCCTCTCTTCCCATCTCTCTTCCCTTTCAATCACCCTGTTTTATCCTGCATATTGCTATCCATGTGCATAGAGGTGGTTGTATGAACAGTGTATACATGTTTAATATGTTCAATCCTTACTAGAACAATACAACAGCAGTGTATATGGCAAGTCAGAATGGTCATCACGGTGTAGTACTGAGCTTATTGGGAGCAGGTGCTGACATCAATATAGCAGAATCTGATGTAAGTGATGTGATGTTTTAATTCATGACAAGTGGGGGATGGAGGGAGGTGGAAGTAAAACATTCCAATTATAGTATATGTAAATAATAGAACACAATTGACACACAATTTGCACTGATGTATTAAATAGCTACATGTATCAATCTTTGTCCTGGTCCCATGACACCTGTAGCACACTTGAATGGCAGGACTTTTAAACAGTACCACAGTACATCAATATTCATTATATCATCACAAATGAATGACAAATGTCATACACTACAGAATGCATCACAAAGCTTAGAACAGATTATTCAAGTGATTTATCATGCACAACATGGACAGACAGATGTCTGGTGCATTCACCACTCCATGATTGAGTGACATAATGTTAATAACCATTCAAAACGTTGTAGAAACACCTGGTACAATGCGAGGTGCAGTCCAGCTAGTGATTCAGAAATCTCTTCAGTTGTCCACTTGAGAGCATGACCTTGCCTTGGGTGATGGGAATGGTCATCTCCAGAAGACATTTTGCCACCCTATGTACATCTGTCATGTGTAATGTGTGAACCATCACCTCCACTGATTTAAGATGGCAACATTTGCATTGCAGAATGGTTGGAGTCCATTAACAACATCAAGTTTTAATGGACATCTTGATTTAGTGAAGGCACTAATTAAAGCTGGGGCTAATATCAATCTGGCCAATACGGTCAGTTACACATATTTGCAGTGTCATTGTAATACATTTACAGAAAATCTACATGTGAACACTGTACGACTTAGTAGCTTCTTATAAATACATACCTCAGTTCGTGTACATACAGTGTATGACCCAAGCCACATAGCATGGAGAGTGTAATTTACACATCACTACATGTGTATGACATTGTAGCCTGTAATCACTCTGTGTACATGCCATCCAAACCACACAGCATGTCTCAACAGAGTATCATCATGATTGTGTTGTAGAGATCTCACACGTAATGGAGGCACCTCCTCCAGTGTTTCATCACATGCCACAATGACAGCATTGTTTTAAGTCTATCACTGGTCTCGCTGTCCTTTGTTTTACAGGTGCATTCCCATAGGACAACTGATTATGTGTGTGCATGTGTTGGAAGAGTGAATTCATGTGTTTTTGCAAATAGCATGATGGGATTTGTATTGCAGAATGGTTGGACTCCTCTGGTCTGTGCAAGTCAGAATGGACATCTTGAAGTAGTTAAGTCACTCATTGAAGCAGGAGCTGTCAATCATACTACAAAGGTAGTGTAAATAAAACACTATTATTTACGGTCCAAAATTTTCAAGTGTGGGTTTCAGTTCAGTTCAATAAATGCCTTTTGCTCCTAGAGTGTGTGGATTGTGATGTACATGTAGAGTGGAATTGTATTGTGTTTATGTGTACAGTATCAGATCCCTGGAGTACGGGTACAGTGTGGTTCTCTTTGTAGAATGATTTATCTTAGGTGTGAATTTACACATCACTAAACATGTATGACATCATAGCCTCTGTACATGCCATCCAAACCACATAGCATGTCTCAACAGCGTGATCTCACACATAATGGAGGCACCTCCTCCAATGTTTCATCACATGCCACAATGACAGCATTGTTTTAAGTCTATCACTGGTCTCGCTGTCCTTTGTTTTACAGGTACATATGAGGTGGGTCTGGGGAGGAGGATGTGTGTGGGGAGGTGGGTGTGGGGAGGTGTGTGTGGAAAGGTAGGTGTGGGGTAGTGGGTGTGGGTTTGAGTGTTGTGAGGTGGGTGTTGATGTGGTCATGTGGGTGTGGGTGTGGTGGGTGTAGGTGTGGTGAGGTTGGTGTGGTGAGGTTGGTGTGGTGAGGTTGGTGTGGTGAGGTTGGTGTGGTGGTTGTGGGTGCGGTGAGGTGGGTGTTGGTGTGGGTTTTGGTGTGGTGGGTGTGGGTGATGGATTATAGAGGGTGTGGAAAGGATTGGTGTGAGGAAGAGTGTTTGTTCACATACCCACATTGATATGTTACATCTGTTGTGCACATCACTAACTCTATCATCCAAGAACTGTACACATGAAAGGTCAAATTTAGAGGTCGGGTTTTCTCCAGTCTTTGTCCTGGTGCCATGAAACTGCAACACTCTTGAATGGAAGGAATTTTCAATGGTACCAAAGTACATCAATATATATGATATCATCGCAAATGTCATACACTACAGAATGTATCACTAAACTTATATTTTGTGCAAAATGAATTGTACTAGTAGTGATTCACTTTCCTGGTGCTTTATAGGAGATTCTACATGTGTATGGCATCATAGCCTGGCATATCTGTGTACATTTGACCAAGCCACACAGCCTGCAGGGAGTGGTGTGTGAAGGTGATGGTGGATGATGGAAGTTATTTCTTCTATCTTTTATTGCCATTTTCCTTAGCAACAATGATAACACGGCCCACACCCAACACTAGGTTACAAGAAGATGTGGGGTACAAGTCATTGCATGTGGTGCATTGTATGACACACAGCATGTCTTACTGAGTGGCAATAGAGTATCATCACGACAGTGATGTAGTGGAAAATAAGCAGCCCAGAGAGTCTCAACTAAGGTGGACCATGTTTGCCTAAGGCCTAAGATCCAGGCTGACCCAGCATAGCATATCATAGACGCTTGTCACCTGCACTTATGTCTTGGTTGGTCCCCAGTCCAACTCTGGTATATGGTGTATGATGCATTGAGTGGTAGTTGTCATTAGTATGCAGTGCACCTCCATACCCACCTGACCATGATGTAGCCATTGCAACTACATGTAAGTCACACATCCATCTTGATAACAAGATTTGACCACCTGATCTCCTTGAAACAAAACACCATTCATGCCAATGCACTGAATGCCATCAGCTAATGAGTGACTTACTCCTGACACAGTGCCCCCCCCCCCCCCCCCCCCCCCCCCCCCCCCCCCCCCCCCCTTTTTTTTATTGTGCAAGTTCACAAATGCTGGTTATAATAAACACACAAATGTGCTTTCAACTGGTACCATATATAAAACATTTCATGCATGTCAGTATTGCATTTGCTTGCAAATTGATCGTGTGTAAAATTAATTTTTTCATCTGTTCTGGGGATACTGCTTGCCCCTTGTTTGACAATATCATACTTCAGGAGGTCACATAAAAACTATGTACACTTCTAGCAGCTCTGAGAGTGTGAAAGCAAAACCACGTGTGGTGAATAATTGCGATACATTTGCATTGGCTGGGGTAACATCCCTTTCTTTCTTATTCTCTCCTCCCTCCCTCCCCTGCCTTCCTCTTCATCTCTCCACCTTTCTTTCATTCACTGTGTTCTAACCTGCATATTGCTATACACGTGCATGGAGCTGGTTGTACGTGTATGAACAGTGTATGTTTAATATGTTTTGTTTCTTCAATCCTTACCAGGACAATAGAACAGCAGTGTTTGTGGCAGGTGAGAATGGTCATCACGGTGTAGTACTGAGCTTATTGGGAGTAGGTGCTGACGTCAATATAGCAGCATCTGATGTAAGTGATGTGATGTTTTATTCATGACAAGTTGGTATATAGCAAAGTTGGTATATAGTAAAGTGTATGTAACATAACGGTGTGGGGACAGTTTTGTTTGTGGCAGGTGGGTTTGGTGTGGGGAAGTGAGTGTGGGTGTTAGAAGGTGGGTGTGGTAGGTGGGTGTGGGAGGTGGTTGTGGGAGTCGGGTGTGGGGAGGTGGGTGTGATGTAATGGGGGTGGGTTTGGTGAGGGAGAATTATGTGAATGGAGGATGTGGGGACATTGATGAGGGTGTGAGGAGGTGGGTGTGGGTCTCGGGAGGTGTGTGCAGGAGTGGGATAGTGGGTGTGGGGAGGTGGGTGTGGGAGGTGTTGGGAGGTGGTGTGAGTGTTGTGAGGTGGATGTGGGTGTGGTGAGGTTGGTGTAGGTGCGGTGAGGTGGGTGTGGGTATGGTGTGGTGGGTGTGGGGAAGTGGGTGTGAGTGTGGGGTTGTGTGGGGAGGTGTGTGGGGGGAGGTGTGTGTGGGGAGGTGCGTGGGGAGGTGGGTGTGGGAGGTGGGTGTGGAGGTGGGTGTGGAGGTGGGTGTGGGGAGTTGGGTCTGAGGCGGTGGATGTGGGTGTGGGAAGGTGAGTCTGGGGAGGTGGATATGGGGAGTTGTGTGTGGGGAGGTGTGTGTGTGGGCTATGGGGAGGTGGGAATGGGTGTGGAGAGGTGGGTGTGGGTGTGGGGCTTTGAGTGTTGTATCATAGATGCATTCCCATAGGGCATCTGTTAGGGTTTGTAACTTCCCCTGCATAATAAAAATCAATTTATCCGAATACTTTTCAAACACAAATTGATTTTTCAGGTTTTTGTGCATCTGAAAATCGATTTATGCATTCCCATAGGGCAACTGATTATGTGTGTGCATGTGTTGGAGAGGAAGTATAGCATTCATGTGTTTTATCCTGTCATAAACATGCAGGAGCACCAGAATGAATGTCGTAGAATACCCTCTGGGGGTAATGATGGGATTTGTATTGCAGGATGGTGCGACTCCTCTGGTCATTGCAAGTCAGAATGGACATCTTGAAATAGTGAAGTCACTCATTGAAGCAGGAGCTAATGTCAATCATACTGGAAAGGTAGCGAAAATAAACACTATTATTTAGTGTCACACATGGGTTTCAGCTCAGTCCAATGAATGACTTTTGCTCCAAGTGTGTGGGGATCGTGATGTACATGTAGAGTGAAATTGTATTCTGTGTTTATGTATGTACAGTATGTGAGGCCTGGGACTAAGAGCAAAGTGGGGCCCATACAGTTCTCATGGGCCTCCCCACCTCCTCCCCTTAATCTCTTCATGATCAGTCCATCTACCCATCAGCTCTCCCATGAGTAGTACATGTACATTACAGGTGTGGAAGGCATTGTTACGCAAGTATGCATGAGGAAGAGAAAGCTGTCAGGGAAGTACATGTAACGATAAATAATGATAGTTGCATCATTGAATTTCTGAACTAATTAGCCTCTTTGTAGAATGATTCATCTGAGGTGAGGGAGGGAGGGAATGTGTGCCTACACAACTATGAAGACTGCTTGAGTATGGTTTCTAAATAACAAGACATTGGCTAACTAATAATTATTTGTTTACATTTTCTCTCATTTTGAAGCAGATAGAATTATATATCCCAAGCTGTATTGTATGAACAGTTAAGGTGGGCAATAGTTAAAGTGTCAACAGCACATAACATTCCAAGGTGGCCATTTACATTAACTAATAAACGATATGCATGTATGCACTGGTAATAGGTAACACGAGATTAGCTTTACTTGAGATTTGTTAATGCACTGATGTTATTGATCACACCAATGGACCCCTGCTTGGACTTTCCCAAGTACACCCATGCATGCACCTAGTTGTCTCTCCCACTCTTCAAATAGGACATCATGGGCAACTCTTGAGTTTGTAGTACGTTATCATATTGTAGGTAAAGCCCATCTAGTCAGCCAGCCCTCTCCAATCGTTGCCCAGGGTTGACGTCATGTTCAACTTGTTAATCAGCAACTAGCACACCAAACAGCCCAACTCGCAGGAATGTGAACTCATCTTTGACTCCATGAGATGGTCACACATGCACATGAATTTCTGCTGGTATGCAATAAAAGTATCAACAGCACAAAACATTCCTAGGTGGCCATTTACATTAACTACTTAACCATATACAGGTATGCATTTATAGTTTCAGACTCAATTATGCAACACTGTTATACAAGTATAGTCTCGATATCAGTGCCATGTTTGTGCCCTGAGCTTAAACTGTTGTAGTGCACTTCTAACCAGGCTTGTCAATGATCACTAAATGAATTTATGTACACCATGGCTACTTATTACACCACACAGTTGATTTCAGTCATCTGTGTTTTTTTCATCTGTTCTGGGGTCACTGCTTGCCCTTTTTTTGACAATCGTCATACTTCAGGAGGTCACATAAAAACTATGAACACTTCTAGCAGCTCTGAGAGTGTGAAAGCTAAACCGCATGTGGTGAATTATTCATTTTCATTGGCTGGGGTAACATCCCTTTCTTTCTTATTCTCTCCTCCCTCCCTCACCCCTCTCTTCCAATCTCTCTACCCTTTCAATCACCCTGTTTTATCCTGCATATTGCTATACATGTGCATGGAGGTGGTTGTATGAACAGTGTATGTTTAATATGTTTTGTTCCTTTAATCCTTACCAGGACAATACAACAGCAGTGAATATGGCAAGTCAGAATGGTCATCACGGTGTAGTACTGAGCTTATTGGGAGCAGGTGCTGACGTTAATATAGCAAGATCTGTAAGTTTTAATTCATGACAAGTGGGCATATAGCCGTGCTAACGGGATGGAGGGAGGGGGAAGCAAAACATTCCAATCATTGTACATGTAAATATCAGAACAACACACAATTTGCACTGATGTATAAAATCTACAAGTATCCGTCTTTGTCCTGGTCCCATGACACCTGTAACACACTTGAATGGCAGGACTTTTAAACAGTACCACAGTACATCAATATCACCCTTATATCATAACAAATAAATGACAAATGTCATACACTACAGAATGCATCACAAAGCTTAGAACAGATTATTCAAGTTATTTATCATGCACAACATGGACAGACAGATGTCTGGTGCATGCACCACTCCATGATTGAGTGACATAATGTTAATAACCATTCAAAACGTTGTAGAAACAGCTGGTACAATGCTAGGTGCAGTCCAGCTAGGGATTCAGAAATCTTTTTATTTTGCAAGTTCACGAATGCTGGCTATAATACGCGTGGGGAGGTGAGCGTGGGTGTGATGTAATGGGGGGAGGGTTTGGTGAGGGAAAATTATGTGAATGGAGGAGTGGGGAATTGATGCGGGTGTGAGGAGGTGGGTGTGGGGAGGTGGATGTGGGTGTCGGGAGGTGTGTGGAAAGGTAGGTGTGGGGAGGTGGGTGTGGTGAGGTGGGTGTGGGTATGGTGAGGTGGGTGTGGGTGTGGTGAGGTAGGTGTGGGTGTGGTGAGGTTGGTTGTAGGTGAGGTGGTTGTGGTTGCGGTGAGGTGGGTGTGGGTATGGTGTGGTGGGTGTGGGGACGTGGGTGTGAGTGTGGGGTTGTGTGGGGAGGTGTGTGGGGGGGAGGTGTGTGTTGGAGGTGTGGTGGGGAGTGGGTGTGGAGGTGGGTGTGGAGGTGGGTGTGGCAGGTGGGTGTGGCGGTGGGTGTGGAGGGTGGGTGTGGCGGTGGGTGTGGAGGTGGGTGTGGAGTGGTGGGTGTGGAGGTGGGTGTGGTGTGGGGAGTTGGGTCTGAGGCGGTGGATGTGGGTGTGGAGGTGGGTGTGGAGGTGGGTGTGGAGGTGGGTGTGGAGGTGGGTGTGGGTGTGGGGAGTTGGGTCTGAGGCGGTGGATGTGAGTGTGGGAGGTGAGTCTGGGGAGGTGGATTTGGGGAGATGTGTGTGGGGAGGTGTGTCTGGGGTATGGGGAGGTGGGTATGGGTGTGGAGAGGTGGGTGTGGGTTGGGGCTTTGAGTGTTATATCACAGATGCATTCCCATAGGGCATCTGTTAGGGTGTGTAACCTCCCCTGCATGATGAAAATCGATTTTTCAGAATACTTTTGAAACAGTAATCGATTTTTCAGGTTTTTGTGCATCTGAAAATCGATTTATGCATTCCCATAGGGCAACTGATTATGTGTGTGCAGGTGCTGGAGAGGAAATATAGCATTCATGTGTTTTTGCAAATAGCATCCTGTCATATACATGCAGGAGCACCAGAATGAATGTCGTAGAATACCCTCTGGGTGTAATGATGGGATTTGTATTGCAGGATGGTGCAACTCCTCTGGTCATTGCAAGTCAGGAGGGACATCTTGAAATAGTGAAGTCACTCATTGAAGCAGGAACTAATGTCAATCATACTGGAAAGGTAGCAAAAATAAACACTATTATTTAGTGTCCTACATTTTCACACATGGATTTCAGCTCAGTCCAATGAATGACTTTTGCTCCAGGTGTGTGTGGGGATCGTGATGTACATGTAGAGTGAAATTGTATTCTGTGTTTATGTATGTACAGTATGTGAGGCCTGGGACTAAGAGCAAAGTGGGGCCCATACAGTTCTCATGGGCCTCCCCACCTCCTCCCCTTAATCTCTTCATGATCAGTCCATCTACCCATCAGCTCTCCCATGAGTAGTACATGTACATTACAGGTGTGGAAGGCATTGTTACGCAAGTATGCATGAGGAAGAGAAAGCTGTCAGGGAAGTACATGTAACGATAAATAATGATAGTTGCATCATTGAATTTCTGAACTAATTAGCCTCTTTGTAGAATGATTCATCTGAGGTGAGGGAGGGAGGGAATGTGTGCCTACACAACTATGAAGACTGCTTGAGTATGGTTTCTAAATAACAAGACATTGGCTAACTAATAATTATTTGTTTACATTTTCTCTCATTTTGAAGCAGATAGAATTATATATCCCAAGCTGTATTGTATGAACAGTTTAGGTGGGCAATAGTTAAAGTGTCAACAGCACATAACATTCCAAGGTGGCCATTTGCATTACTAATGAATGATTTGCATGTACGCACTGGTATTAGGCAACACGAGACTAGCTTTTTAGTTAATGCACCGATGTTATTGATCACCCCAACGCACCCCTGCCTGGACTTTCCAAGTACTCCCATGCACGCACCTAGTTGTCTCTCCCACTCTTCAAATAGGACATCATGGGCGACTGTTGAGTTTGTAGTACGTTATCATATTGTAGGTGAACCCCATCTAGTCAGCCAGCCCTCTCCAATCCTTGCCCAGGGTTGACGTCATGTTCATCGCGTTAACCAGCAACTAGCACACCAAACAGCCCAACTCGCAGGAATGTGAACTCATCTTTGACTCCATGAGATGGTCACACATGTACATGCATTACTGCTGGTGGGCAATAAAAGTGTCAACAGCACTAAACATTTCTAGGTGGCCATTTACATTAACTACTAAACCATATACAGGTATGCATTTATAGTTTCAGATTCAATTATGCAACTCTGTTATACAGTCTAGTCTCGATATCAGTGCCATGTTTGTGCCCTGAGCTTATACCATACTTAACTATGTACACTTCTAGCAGCTCTAAGAGTGTGAAAGCTAAACCGCATGTGGTGAATTATTCATTTGCATTGGCTGGGGTAACATCCCTTTCTTTCTTATTCTCTCCTCCCTGCCTCACCCCTCTCTTCCCATCTCTCTACCCTTCCAATCTGCCTGTTTTATTCTGCATATTGCTATACATGTGCATGGAGGTGGTTGTATGAACAGTGTATACATGTTTTGTTCCTTCAATCCTTACCAGGACAATGCAACAGCAGTGTATGTGGCAAGTCATAAGGGTCATCACGGTGTAGTACTGAGCTTATTGGGAGCAGGTGCTGACGTCAATATAGCAAGATCTGTAAGTTTTAATTCATGACAAGTGGGCATATAGCCGTGCTAACGGGATGGAGGGAGGGGGAAGCAAAACATTCCAATCATAGTACATGTGAATATTAGAACACAATTGACACGCAATTTGCACTGATGTATAAAATAGCTACATGTAACCGTCTTAGCCCTGGTCCCATGACACCTGTAACACACTTGAATGGCAGGACTTTGAAACAGTACCACAGTACTGTACATCAATATTCATTATATTATCACAAATGAATGACAAATGTCATACATTACAGAATGCATCACAAAGCTTAGAACAGATTATTTATCATGCACAACATGGACAGACAGATGTCTGGTGCATTCACCACTCCATGATTGAGTGACATAATGTTATTAACCATTCAAAAAGTTGTAGAAACACCTGATACATGTACAATGCTTGGTGCAGTCCAGCTAGGGATACAGAAATCTCTTCAGTTGTCCACTTAAGAGCATGTCCTTGCCTTGGGTGATGAGAATGGTCATCTCTAGAAGACATTTTACCACTCTGTCATGTGTAATGTGTGAACCATCACCTCCACTGATTTAAGATGCCGACATTTGTATTGCAGAATGGTTGGAGTCCATTAAATGCATCAAGTTTTAATGGACATCTTGATGTAGTGAAGGCACTAATTAAAGTTGGGGCTAATATCAATCAGGCCAATGAAGTCACTACACATATTTGCATGTCATTGTAATACATTCACACAAAATCTGCATGTGTACGACATTGTAGCTTTTTATAAATACATTCATCTGTTCGTGTACATACAGTGTATGACCCAAGCCACACAGCATGCAGGGAGTGGTGTGTAAATTTACACATCACTACATGTGTATGACATTATAGCCTGTAATCACTCTGTGTACATGCCATCCAAACCACACTGCATGTCTCAACAGAGTATTATGTTGTAGTGATCTCACACATAATGGAGGCACCTCCTCCAGTGTTTCATCACATGCCACAATAACAGCATTGTTTTAAGTCTATCACTGGTCTCGCTGTCCTTTGTTTTACAGGTGCATTCCCATAGGGCAACTGATTATGTGTGTGCATGTGTTGGAAGAATGAATATAGCATTCATATGTTTTTGCAAATACAGTAGTGGTCAAAATAAACTTGACGTTTTTTGTAATGCCGTTGCAGTCGCACGGTCGTTTCAAAAGACTGTACGCTATACGAACGGTAGTGTACGCGGACGCCTCTAGTTTACACCTAATTAACAAGTTCTCTGATAGCCGTTCGCAAACGCCGTTTTCCAGAACGTTATCACCGTTCGCGAGCACGTTTTCATCGTTCGCGAGCACGTTTTCACTGTTCGCGAGCTACCATTCCCTCCTCTAAAAGACGCTTTCTAATCGCCGGAGCCTTTAAACCACGATCCGCAATTTCTTGTATGACGAGAACACCATTTCTAATCGCTTCGTTAAAACACGTGATGGCGCTGTATTAATCGCTAATTTGAAGAACGTACAGTTTTTTTAAACGGCACGGTGACGCTGCTTAGATTTTATTGGCACATAAAGTGGCGCTGTATTAATCGCTAATTAGAAGAATGTACAGTTTTTTTAAACGGCACGGTGACGCTGCTTAGATTTTATTGGCACATAAAGTGTCAATTACTTTTTAAAAGTTCTATAAAACGGCACGTCCCTTGAACTATAGTCTACTGACCGTGCGACTACAACGGCGTAATACAAAACGTCAAGTTTTTTGTGACCGATACTGTAGCATAATGGCATTTGTATTGCAGGATGGTTGGACTCCTCTGGTCCGTGCAAGTCAGAATGGACATCTTGAAGTAGTTAAGTCACTCATTGAAGCAGGAGCTAATGTCAATCATACTACAAAGGTAGTGAAAATAAAACACCATTATTTACGGTCCTAAATTTTCACACATGGGTTTCAGTTCAGTTCAATAAATGACTTTTGCTCCTAGTGTGTGTGGATTGTGATGCACATGTAGAGTGGAATTGTATTGTGTTTATGTGTACAGTATCAGAGCCCTGGAGTACGGGTACAGTGTGGTTCTCTTTGTAGAATAATTTATCTTAGGTGTGAATTTACGCATCACTAAACATGTATGACATCATAGCCTCTGTACATGCCATCCAAACCACACAGCTTGTCTCAACAGAGTATCATCGTGATTATGTTGTAGTGATCTCACACAAAATGGAGGCAACCTCCTCCAGTGTTTCATCACATGCCACAATGACAGCATTGTTTTAAGTCTATCACAGGTCTCGCTGTCCATCGTTTTACAGGTACATATGAGGTGGGTCTGGGGAGGTGGATGTGTGTGGGGAGGTGTGTGTGGAAAGGTAGGTGTTGGGAGGTGGGTGTGGGTGTGAGTGTTGTGAGGTGGGAGTTGATGTGGTCATATGGATGTGGGTGTGGTGAGGTTTGTGTGAGCTGGTTGTGGGTGTGGAGAGGTGGGTGTTGGTGTGGGTTTTGGTATGGTGGGTGTGGGTGGTGGATTTGGTGTGGGGAGGTGGGTATGGGTGTGGGGAAGTGGGTGTGGGGATTAGGAGGTGGGTGTGAGATATGGGTGTGGGGAGGTGGGCGTGGGTGTGATAGGTGAGGGTGTGATGTAGGAGGGTGTGGGAGGGGTGCTGGTCATGGAGTATTGGAATATAGAGGGTGTGGAAAGGATTGGTGTGAGGAGGAGGGTTTGTTCACGTACCCACATTGATATGCTACATCTGTTGTGCACATCACTAACTCTATCATCCGATTACTGTACACATGAAAGGTCAAATTTGGAGGTCTGCTTTAGTAGGTTTTCTCCAGTCTTTGTCCTGGTGCCATGAAACTGTAACACACTTGAATGGAAGGATTTTTCAAAGTACCAAAGTACATCAATATGTATGATATCATCACAAATGTCAGACACTATAGAATGTATCACAAAACTTATTTATTGTGCAAAATGAATTGTACTAGTAGTGATTCACTTTCCTGGTGCTTTATAGTAGATTCTACATGTGTATGGCATCATAGCCTGGCATATCTGTGTACATTTGACCAAGCCACACAGCCTGCAGGGAGTGGTGTGTGAAGGTGATGGTGGATGATGGAAGTTATTATTTTCCTTAGCAACAATGATAACACAGCCCACACCTAACACTGGGTTACAAGAAGATGATGTGGGGTATAAGTCATTGCATGTGGTGCATTGTATGACACACTGCATGTCTTACTCAGTGGCAATTGAGCATCATCGCGACAGTGATGTAGTGGAAAATAAGCAGCTGTAGCTACGTGCATATCATAGACGCTTGTCACCTGCACTTATGTCTTGGTTGGATCCCAGTCCAACTCTGGTATATGGTGTATGATGCATTGAGGGGTAGTTGTCATTAGTATGCAGTGCACCTCCATACCCACCTGACCATGATGTAGCCATTGCAACTACATGTAAGTCACACATCCATCTTGATAACAAGATTTGACCACCTGATCTCCTTGAAACAAAACACCATTCATGCCAATGCACTGAATGCCATCAGCTAATGAGTGACTTACTCCTGACACAGTGCCCCCCCCCCCCCCCCCCCCTTTTTTTTATTGTGCAAGTTCAAGTTCACAAATACTGGTTATAATAGACGCACAAATGTGCTTTCAACTGGTACCATATACAGTGTATATAACATTTCATGCATGTCAGTATTGCATTTGCTTGCATATAAAAAATCTTGATTGTGTGTAAAATTAATTTTTTCATCTGTTCAGGGGATGCTGCTTTCCCCTTGTTTGACAATCATACTTCAGGCGGTCACATTAAACTATGTACACTTCTAGCAGCTCTAAGAGTGTGAAAGCTAACCCGCGTGCAGTGAATAATTGAGATGCATTTGCATTGGCTGGGGTAATATCCCTTTCATTCTTATTCTCTCATCCCTCCCTCACCCTCTCTCTCCCCATCTCTCTACCCTTCTTTCGTTCACTGTGTTCTAACCTGCACATTGCTATACACGTGCATGGAGGTGGTTGTATGAACAGTGTATGTTTAACTCTTTGGACGTCAATATTGCAATACGGGTGACGTCGTTAATTGTCAGCTATGTTTTTAATTATGGCTACCGTAGCTTATTAGTCGCCGAAGACTCGCCGTTCTTGAAGAATCACACGGTTAGCTTAATTTAAAGACATTACTATGATAAAAAAGCGTTTTGTGATTTTTGTTTTGATATATTTATATTCGGTGTTTGAAAAACAATGGTTGCTAACAGCACCCGATATAGGTGGAGCCAAGTGGGCAGGGATTTGAAGCCGTACGTCGTGTACACTATAAAACAGACGACGACAACACGATATTTTTATCAATTGGTGTTATTTTCAAGGTCCAGCTTTTTAAAAAAGCTTCGCTCTCCCCTATTTTAGTAGAACAAGCGGGTGCTTGTTCAAAGCCGCTAGTGACTGTTTAGAGTGGATCACGTGAATATTGGGGTTTGATGATTATTATTAGTGTGTTGCATGCGGTCGTTGTAAGGATTGTGTGCTGTGGATATATCCGAGTAAATCCGATCTGTTGAAGAGAAAGACTGAGTTTTAACATGGTGTCAGAAGTGGGATCGCAGTAATTTTGGTGCTGCGATTATGGATAAGTTTTTAGCCCCCGAGCCGATTGGGGAAGGTGATGTGTATTATCAATGGGTCCGTTTCAAAAGAGAGTTCGAACAGTTTTTATTGGCGGTGGGGAAAGGTGATGCGAGCGGGGCAGTGAAGCTAGCGATTTTCCTGAGAGTGGTGGGTCCGCGTATTAACGACCTGTATGAATCCATGGCGTTTGCAGATGGAGAAGATGGGGAAGATTTCAGTACGGTGGCGGCGAGGTTGGATATCCTTTGTGCGCGCAGGAGCAGTAAACACGTTCTCAGGGACCGGTTCTTTCAGACCAAACAGGAAGGTCGAAGCATCGATCAGTTTCTGTCAGAGTTGCGGAAGAACGCGAAAGCCTGTGAATTTGGAGTATTAAAGGATGACCTGATGCTTCACGTGCTCATTCGAGGGTTGGACAGCGAAAGAATGCGTCGGCGTTTGTTCGAGACGGACAAGTTAGAATTAAGCAAAGCCATTCAGATGTGTCAGACCATGGAAGCCACTGCTGCCGATCTGCAATTGTGGGCTGACAAAGGTACAGGTGACCAAACAGTGGTGGCTGCAATAAAGAGTCCAGCTGAGAGGGAGAATGTAGGTGAGAATGGACAGGAAAGTAGCTCGGTGGCAGCCGTCAAGGAAAGGTATGCCTCTCAGAGAAGTGAGCAGAGTCTGCGAGGGGAAGTTTCAATGAAGGGTCGCCCAATGGGTCGAGAGTGTGCCAGATGTGGACGGTTACACAAGCCTAGACAGTGCCCAGCATATGGCCAAACATGTCATAAGTGTCAACGGCTTCATCACTTTGCGCGGAAATGCTTATTTGGTGGTAGTGTTACCCACGTAGTAGAGGGGTCTGAGGAAGGATGTGGTCTGCAGGAGGTCCTCATGATCAAGGTGAAAAAGGTTGGGAAGAAGCTGCTAGCAGAGATGCAGTTTGTTGGTCAGAGGGAGAGAGAGTTTAAGCTGGTATGCCAGTTGGATTCGGCAGCCTCTTGTAATGTTTTAGCCTACCGTGATTATCAGAATCTTGGAAAACCCCGGTTGGAGAGAAGCTGTACTACCCTTACCATGTATGATGGCTCGGTGCGGAGGTCGATGGGGTGGTTGCCTACTGACAGTCAAGGACAAGGAGGGTCTGCTAAAACGGTTGTACTTTGAGGTATTGGATACCAAGCAACATTCATTGCTTTCTTTGGATTCGTGTCTGAATTTACATCTCCTGCAGTATAATGTGGAAGATGTTCATCTAACAGGGGAGAACCGTGTGACAAGAGAGTGGATTGTGAGGGAATTTCCTGATCTCTTTCAGGGAATAGGCTGCTTGCCGGGGGAATATGACATCGAGTTGGAGGAGGGAGTGTCTCCTGTTCAGAATCGTCCGAGGAAGATTCCGCATGTCATGAAGGCAGCCGTGGAGGAGAAACTAAAGTCACTGGAGGAATATGGAGTCATTGCTAGAGTGGACACACCTACTCCATGGATCAGCAACCTGACTACGGTATGGAAGGCGGACAAGAAGCAAGTACGGGTCTGCTTGGATCCGAGGGACTTGAACAAAGCTATCTGCCGAAACCATTTTGGGATGCCTACGTTGGACGATGTGTTACCTCAGCTCAACAATGCCAGAATTTTCAGTTTGCTGGACGCGAAGGACGGTTTCCTGCACATCAAACTTTCAGAGCGCAGTAGTTTCCTGACTGCCTTTTGGGGACCTAACTGCCGTTACCGATGGCTGCGACTTCCATTTGGGTTGTCTTCAGCTCCGGAGGAGTTCCAGCGAAGACTGCAGGGAGTGTTACATGGTGTGGAGGGAATTGCAGTGGTTGCAGATGACATTCTGGTGTTTGGTACTGGCAACACGGAGGAAGAGGCAAGGCTCAGCCATGATGCAAGACTGATAAAACTATTGGAGCGTGCCAGAGAAGTCAATCTGAAGTTTAATCAGGAGAAACTTCGGCTGCATCTGACTGAGTTAGCTTATATTGGGCATCATTTGTCAAAGGATGGAATTAAGCCAGATCCTAATAAGGTTGCCGCAGTAAGGAATATGCCCCAGCCAAGGACTGTGCAGGATGTACGCCGGTTTTTGGGCATGTGTAATTACTTGTCCCGTTTTATGCCGACCCTGTCGAAAACAAGTGAACCTCTGAGGCACCTATTGGAAGAAGGAATGGAGTTCCGGTGGACTGATGCTGAGAGGAAAGCGTTCGAGGAGTTGAAACAGTTAATCAGTGCTGACCAGCTGCTGAGATTTTATGACGTACGGAAACCTGTAGTAATCCAGTGTGATGCCAGCAGAGAGGGCCTAGGAGCAACCTTACTTCAGGAGGGACAACCGGTTGTTTCTGCATCATCCAGGTCTCTTACGAAGAGTGAACAGAACTATGTGGCCTTAGAGTTAGAGTGCCTTGCCATTATTTTCGCCTGTGGGAAGTTTGACCAGTATATTTATGGCAAGAGGGTGAGGGTGGAAACAGACCACAAGCCGTTGGAAGTCATCCTGAAGAAGTCAATTCTAGCAGCTCCCCAATGACTGCAGCGCATGCTTCTCCAGCTGCAACGATATGATCTGGATATTGTGTACCTCCCGGGGGAACAGCAAGTTCTGGCTGATACACTGTCAAGAGCTCCTGTGGAATCATCTCCAAAAGAAGTTGTGGCAAAGGATGAGGTATTCAACTTAACCTTCAAAGAAGCACTGAATTCTGAGCTGAATGTGATAGAGGAGCGCGAATTTATCCCTATAAGTGATCAGAGATGGATCGCAGTAAAAGAAGCTACCAAGGGGGATGAGGAGCTGAAGGTTTTGCAGAAAGCCATTACATATGGCTGGCCTGACCGAGTCAATCAAGTTGCAGAAGTGGTCCAGAAGTACTGGAATTTCCAGGACCTGCTCACTGTTCAGGACGGTGTGGTTTACAAAGGGTGTCAAGTAGTGGTCCCTAGTTGCCTGCGAGAAGATTTTCTGAGACGACTGCACTCCAGCCACCAAGGATTTGAATCTACCTTGAGGAGGGCTAGAGATGTAGTTTATTGGCCAGGTATGTCAGAGGACATCAAGAGAGTCACTACGTCATGCCGGCAGTGTGAAGAGAACTTGCCAGCACAACCCAGGCAGTCCCTGTTAGCACATGACGTGCCAGATAAACCATGGTCGAAGATTGGAATGGATATCTTTAGGAGTAAGGGCAAGAACTACTTGGTACTAGTTGATTACCTGACCGACTACTTTGAGATCTGTGAACTTCAACAGACACTGGCGGTAAACGTCATTCAAGCAGCTAAAGAGCAGTTTGCCCGCCATGGAGTTCCTGTAGTAGTCCAGAGTGATGGAGGTCCCGAGTTCATGTCTCGGGAGTTTCAGGTGTTTGCAAAAGAGTGGGAGTTTGTCCATACTGTTTTCTTCGCCATATAACAGCCCATCAAATGGGAAGGCAGAATCGGCAGTCAAGATTGCCAAGCGACTCATCAAGAAGAGTGCAGATCCATATATGGCCTTATTGGAGTGGCGTAATACTCCTACTATTGGAATGGGGTCTAGTCCTAACCAGAGACTGTTTTCAAGGAGAACAAGGGGTGCTGTGATCACCAGTACGGCAAAGCTACAGCCTGAGCTGCAACAGAATGTGTGGGAGAAAAAGACTGTGAAGCAGAGGCAGATGCTAGCTAATCAGCAGGGCAGGAATGCAGTTCTGCCACCTTTGCGTATAGGGCAGCCTGTGTTGGTGCAAGACATGCTGGCACAGAAGACACAGTGGAACAGAGGGCGATGTGTGAGCCAGCTATCACCCCGCTCATATATGGTGGAGGTAGAGGGCCAGCTGTTGAGAAGGAATCGAGGGTTCCTTCGCCCCACTTCTCATGGACCAGACACTACCGAGGGGGGTATACGACTACAGCAGGATTCAATGGAGAGGAGGGTGCTCTAATGCAGGCACCTACTGAACAGACCTCAGAGAAGCTAGCTGCTGGGAAACCTATTGAAGCAAATCCAGAAGAGCCCACCCTGCCACAGACAGTGTCTACCGCACCAGAAGGCACTTCACAAGCACCAGTGAATTGCTCTCCCTTGCCAAGACAGACCCGGTCTGGTCGCTTTGTCAAAGAGCCCAAACGGTATCAAGATTACGTCAAACACTGAATATTAAGGAGGGGGGATGTTTAGAGTGGATCACGTGAATATTGGGGTTTGATGATTATTATTAGTGTGTTGCATGCGGTCGTTGTAAGGATTGTGTGCTGTGGATATATCCGAGTAAATCCGATCTGTTGAAGAGAAAGACTGAGTTTTAACAGTGACGATAGAGGCGCCATTACACGTACAGCTGCAGCTGTTAGTTACCGCTTACCTTTCAATTTATAACCAACACTCCAGTCGTAGTTCTATGCCCTGAGCGCTGTTTGGTGCACAAAGTGCGTAACCATGCGACACAGATTGGTTTTCTAATACGTGTGCACATAAATGTGCACTTGGCGGTGAACGCGGGGTGCAATTATTGCACATAAATGTGCACTTGGCGGTCAAAGAGTTAATATGTTTTGTTCCTTCAATCCTTACCAGGACAATAGAACAGCAGTGTATATGGCAAGTCAGGAGGGTCATCACAGTGTAGTACTGAGCTTATTGGGAGCAGGTGCTGATGTCAATATAGCAGAATCTGATGTAAGTGATGTTTAATTCATGACAAATGGGCATATAGCCGTGCTAATGGGATGGAGGGAGGGGGAAGCAAAACATTCCAATCATAGTACATGTAAATATTTTTAACACAATTTACACGAAATTTTCATTGATGTATAAAATAATAAAATAGCTACATGTATATGATAGAAGCTTGTGACTGTGGTGTATTGATATCAGCTTAATTGATATACGGTATATCTATGCACGTGATTTACTGTTCTTGTGTGAATGGTTCGAATCTTGATCAATTCTTGGTGATACTTCACAACTGGCGACGAGGGTGGGATCCCAAGTAAAGGAACAATGGCCTTTGGGAGAATCGAAGAATTCGATGCGAGCACGGACAATTGGAGAAGCTATGTTGAACGGCTCGAGCACTACTTTAAAGCCAACAAGATCGACAACTCGTTACAGAAAGATGCTTTCCTAGCGTGCATTGGTAGGAAAACGTTCACACTTTTGTGTTCCCTTACTGCTCCAGACAAACCTGGGGACAAGGAGTACGATGAACTCGTCGCGCTACTTACACGACACATGGCTCCCAAACCTCTGGTAATAGCGGAGCGTTTTCGGTTCCATAAGCGCGACCAAAGGGAAGGTGAATCTATAAACGAGTATGCAGCAGAACTACAGCGATTATCTGAACATTGTGATTTTGGAACTGGACTGAATGACGCTCTACGGGACCGACTGGTTTGCGGAATTCGCGATGAAGGTGTGCAAAAACGACTTTTAACGAAAGAAAACCTCACTTTCGACAAAGCGTTGAAAATGGCGAAAGCAGCTGAACAAGCAGGCAAAGAGGCAGCACAATTTCACGATACCTCCAGGCTGGAGAAACCCCTTGAGGATGTCCATGTAGTTCAGAGCGGTGGACTATCATGTTCAGGGTGTGGGGGAAGACACCTACGCAGCAAGTGCAGGTTTAAGGATGTCCAGTGTAGATTTTGCAAGAAAAAGGGCCACATACATGTAGAACGTGTCTGCCGCAGCAAACCCTACCAAGGAGTTGACAACCAAAATGACCCTCCACAGACACGACAGTCTACCAAAACTCTCGAGAAAAAGAAGCTACATGCTATGGAGGAGACCCTATCAGAAGAAGACTACCAACTTAACTGGGGTAGGCTTTGGAATATACGAATACACAGTTTAGAAACAGTAAAATCTTTCTACAAGACCGTCGTGGTGGAAGGTCAAAAGATGCAAATGGAGCTAGACACGGGTGCAGCGGTATCCCTCATATCCTACAACAATTATTTGGAGAAGCTGAGCCACCTCCCTTTAAGGAAGGCAGTGACACAGTTGAAGACATACACTGGAGAGGTCATCATGCCAAAAGGGCAGGTTGCAGTAAAAGTGCAAGGAAAAAATGGTACTCAGACCTTACCACTCTTGGTAGTAGAAGGGTTATCAAAGCTGGAAGTCCTTTGGAATGGAGAACAAATCAATGCAGTGTTCACTCAACCACAGGAAACAGAGAAATGGTTGAATGACCTTCAAATCAAGTATCCAAGTGTGTTTAAAGATGTTCTCTGCACCTTGAAAGGAATGAAGGCTAAAGTGAATTTGAAGGAAGGAGCTATTCCAATGTTCTGTCAAAGCCGCACAGTACCTTTTGCAATGAAGGCAAAGGTTGAAGAAGAAATTGAAAGACTCGAAAATCAAGGCATCATAACACCCACCAATTGGAGCGAGTGGGCTACACCTGTGGTAGCAATAGACCCTTCCCTTTAAGAAGAACTCCGGACGTGACATCACTAATCAACGTACTTCACGAATTGGGTTAAGTATACGTTAATGAGTGATGTCACGTCCGGAGTTCTTTAAAGGGAAGGGTCTATTCCCAAGGCTGATGGAACAGTATGACTATGTGGCGACTACAAGGTCACGGTTAATCCAGCAATAAAGGTGGACAAGTATCCTCTGCCTACCACGGAAGAGATCTTTGCTTCTCTCTCAGGGGGAGTGATCTTTAGTAAACTGGATCTCTGGCAAGCATACCTGCAAATGGAAGAAGATGATGACACCCAAAAAATCCTGACTATCCACACACATAAAGGTCCGTACCTTTTTAAGAGGCTTGCTTTTGGGGTGGCATCAGCCCCTGCAATTTGGCAGTGAACTATGGAGCAGATATTGCAAGGTATACCATTGACACGATGTCTCCTTGATGACATCGTTGTAACAGGGAAAAGCCTGGATGACCATTGTACAAACCTGGACAAGGTTTTGGAATGCCTGGCTGAGTATGGCCTTACTCGTAACAGGAAGAAGTGTGCCTTTTTCAAAGACAGCATTCAATTCTGTGGTCATCGATAGAGGGTGATGGTCCGAGACTATAGGTCACAACATGATAAGTGGCAACCTGCAATAATTCACATGTATTCTTTCCCAAGGTTTGGTTGCACATTCCCAAGGGTGTAGAGGAGCCAGCTTGGGATCCTTCTTGTTCCTTTCACAGCCGTTACATGATTTTGCTGACGATTCAATGTCCTTGTCCAGACCTGGCCACCAAAAACAACTCCGTGCTAAAGCTTTCATCTTCACTACCCCAATATGTCCACTATGGAGCTCAGAGATAACCAATTGGTGGAGAGATAATGGAATCACAGTGCGGATTCCCCACAGTATGCAGCCTTGTTCAACGGTTAATTCATGTTGCTTGATGAAGTAGGCATTGAATGCATCCTCTACTACTTGTGGCCAGCCTTGTAGTATGTACTGTAGTACCCTGCTCAGGATAGGGTCACGTTGCGTTTCCTTCCTGATCTGGGACACTTGAACTGGCAACCTCTCTATCTGACTTAATTGAAAGATTGCGACAGCATCTTGAAGTGGTTTCTCTACAGTGGTGGGTAGGGGAAGTCTAGACAATGCATCTGCATTCCCATGTTGTTCTGTCTTCCGGTACTTGATGTCATATGTATACCCGGTCAGAAAGGTAGCATATCTCTGTAATCTCGCTGCGGCCGTAGCAGAAATGCTTTTACTGGGACTGAAAATGGACACAAGGGGTTTGTGGTCGGTTTCTAGTGTGAACTTTACTCCCCACAGGTACTGGTGGAAGTGTTTTATACCCCAAACCAGTGCTAAAGCCTCCTTGTCTATTTGCGAGTAGTTTTCTTCAGCCCTGGATAGTGAACGTGATGCAAAAGCCACTGGTCGTTCCTGGCCATCTTCCAGAACATGGGAGAGTACTGCACCAAGACCATATGGACTTGCATCACAAGAAAGTTTGATAGGAAGTTTCGGGTTGTAGAAGACCAGCATCTGATCTGATGACACCAGTTCCTTTACCGCTTCAAAGGATTGTTGACAGTGACGAGACCACCACCACTTCTAAACAATTGATGCACTTAAAGATATGTTCGCTCGCTAGGGACTACCACACCAACTGGTTACGGATAACGGACCACAATTCACATCAATTGAGTTCGAAAATTTTATTAATAGCAATGGGGTAGTACACACCAGAAGTGCACCGTACCACCCAGCAACCAACGGGCTTGCTGAGAGATTTGTGCAATCCTTCAAACAATCATTGCATGTTTCCAAAAAGGAGAAACGTTCTTTGAATCATAGAGTGGCAACCTTCCTCTTTCAATATAGAAATGCCGCGCATGCCACAACAGAGATCCCCCCAGCTGAACTCATGATTGGGCCACATGATGAGGAATCAGTTAGATCTTCTACGTCCGGATTTGAGGAACACGATTGTAAACAAGCAGACACGTCAGGTGATGACCAGATCTGCGGCAGTACCAAGAGGTTTCTCTGTTGGGGAGAGGGTGATGGTCCGAGACTATAGGTCACAACATGATAAGTGGCAACCTGCAATAATTCACAAATGTCTGGGCCCTCTCTCATACCAAGTGGCTGTTCATGGCGGAACAGCAGTGTGGTTAAGGCATGCTGACCAAATGAGGCAAAGTAACTTCAAGGCAAGCCAAGGGAGGAAGAGGTTGACACGGAGGAATTAGAGGGCCAATCTGGACCATCTGGTGAAGGTCTGCCACATCAATGACGAGGGGAGCAAAAACAGAATGGAGTACAACCACACCCAGAGACAACACATGTTAGTGTGCAACCCCAACAAAGTGCAAGTCCTGAACATGCTGAAACAAACACAAATGAGGGGCATACACCAGTACTAGCTCCTACAGTCACAGCCACACATGAACTGCAAACGCCCAGGATTGCATGTGAGCCACTTGGAGTTGCGTCAAGAACATCAGCTGATATACCAAAATCATCAGAGGTGGTCACAACTAGAAGTGGAAGAATTGTAAAGAAACCACAACGTTACTGAACTTGTGCTGTAAAATTAGGGGGGAGGGGTGTGGTGTATTGATATCAGCTAAATGGATATACGGTATATCTATGTACGTGATTTACTGTTCTTGTGTGAATGGTTCGAATCTTGATCAATCCTTGGTGATACTTCACAGTGACCACTTTTAGATTACTTTGGATTGGTCCCCAGTCCAACTTCGTTATATGGCATATGATACTATGAGAGATAGAAGTCATTAGTATAGTTGTACAGTCAAAAAGGTTAAGCAGCCATATACATGATATTATGCAAGATAGCAAAATGTTTGTAACATTATATGGTGTGAAGAATCTTATACTGTTGTTTCCTTGCCATGTGTCTGTTGCTTTACAAGAGGGTTTGTTATCTATATTTCATTGGTACTCAAAACCCAACTCCTGTAGAAACAACATTTACATTCAAAGAGACGGACTCTAAAATTTAATCTTTGTCCAATCACATATTTTTGTTCATATTCCGCATGGTCTGCTTAATGCATTGGTAAGAAGTACTGTTTTGGGGAAGTGGCTTTGCATGTCTAAAATGTCCGACCAAGTGCCGTATATAGTGCCATCCACCCACAAGTTCACACTCGCACGCGAGTCATGTTCGAGTGCATTAACGCACTCGTGAGTGCGCGTACAGCAAGTGCTACTCGTTCACTCGACAAAACGATTTACGAGTATTGCCGGAAGTTGATTGCAAGTTAGTTGGGCGTGGTTGGTAGGTGTATGCCTGGCGTAGCCCGACCTTCGGATACTAAGATTTGTATCTATTCGAGTGTGAGTAATTGCGAGTCACACGCGAATCGCTCGTGTGCGAGTGTGAACTTGTAGGTGGACGGCACTGTACATGTACATTAAATGCAGGACATCAATAAAGATATTCTCTCCCCTAGTTGTCTTTGCCTGAGAGTTTAGTGGTGTGATCAGGGTATCTGGTGATCCTACCATGTTATTGAATAGTGTATTAAGATAGAGGGTAATGGAAGGGTGGATGTAATGAGGGAGGGTTTGGTGAGGGAGGATGATGGGTTTGGGGAAGTGGGTGTGGTTGACGGGATGTGGGTGTGGGTGTGGGGAGGTGTGTTTGGGTGTGAGGAGGTGGGTATGGGTTTGGGGAAGTGTATGCAAGTGTGGGATAGTGGGTGTGGGGAGGTGGGTCTGGGGAGGTGGATGAGGGTGGGGGGAGGTGGGTGTGGGTGTGAGTGCTGTGAGGTGGGTGTGGCTATAGTGTGGGTGTGGTGAGGTGAGTGTGGGTCTGGTGAGGTGGGTGTGGGTGTGGTGTGGTAGGTGTGGGAGGTGGTTTGGTGTGGGGAGGTGGGTATGGGTGTGGGGAGGTGGCATGAGTGTGATAGGTGAGTTTGTGACGATAGAGGGTGTGAAAGGGAGGGTGTGAGGAAGAGGGTTAGTCCACATACCCACATTGACATCTTACATCTGTTGTGAACATCGTTAACTCTATCATCCAACTACTGTACACAGTAAAGGTCAAATTTAGAGGTCGGCATTAGTAGGTTTTTGCCCTGGTCCCATGACACCTGTAACACACTTGAATGGCTAGACTTTTCAACAGTACCATAGTACATATTATCTAAATGTAAATGTATTATGTCATCACAAATGTCACAAAGCTTAGAACAGATTATTCAAATTATTTATCGTGCACAACATGGGCAGACAGATGTCACTCCACCATCGGGTGACATAATTTTATTAACCCATTCAAAAAGTGATAGAAACACCTGGTGCAATGCTAGGTGCAGTCCAGCTAGGGATTCACAAATCTCTTCAGTTGTCCACTTGATAGCGTACCTTGCTTTGGGTGATGGGAATGGTCATCTCAAGAATACATTTTATCACTTGTACTTCTGTCATGCGTACACCTCTCCCTCATCTTTTCATTCACATCGTTTTATCTTGCACTTGACCACCATGTACATCTGTCATGTGTCATGTGTGAACCATCACCTCCACTGGTTTAAAATGCCGACATTTGTATTGCAGAATGGTTGGAGCCCATTGAAAATTTCAAGTTTGAATGGACATCTTGATGCAGTGAAGGCTCTAATCAAAGCTGGGGCTAATATCAATCAGGTCGATGAGGTCAGTACACATATTTGCAGAGTCATTGTAATACATTCACACAAAATCTACATGTGTGCACTGTACAATATAGTAGCTTCTGATAAATACATACCTCAATTTGTGTACATGTAACCCAAGCCACACAGCATGCAGGGAGTGGTGTGTAACTTTACACATCACTACATGTGTATGACATTATAGCCTGTAATCACTCTGTGTACATGCCATCCAAACCACATTGCATGTCTCAACAGAGTATCATCGAGATTGTAATGTATATCTAGGGAAAACTGTATGTATATGCTGAATATCTATTTGTTGAAAGTCATCTCTGATCACATGGACTGGAGCAAATAAAGTTTGTTCCATACAGGCTTCAAGTTCCTGCATCTTATCCATCCAAGCCACATAGAACAGTGATCTTCACTAAATGATAGTGTTTCTTCATATTTCTGTTTCATATAATAAGGGTTCTGGTTTGTACAATTGAGCCAACATCTATATTAGATTACCAACACATATTGATATGAATATCTCGGCATGAGGCGTCTAACATCAAGGCATCCAACCCTAACCCTTTTACACACAGATCACGAAATAAAAAGTAACAGTGAAACATTACATAATTAAGTATCCATGATGTTTATATGCAATGCACATTTGTGTGCTGATTAATTGCTTAATTTTTGCGCAATTCCACACATAAGTTCCATTGATATGTGTGCAGCTTTGAGTTATGTATTCCTACGTAGTTTGTGACTTTAATTTTTCATTCATGACAAGTAGTGGGCATAAAGCCTTGCTAACGGGATGGAGGGAAGGGGAAGCAAACATTCCAATCATAGTACATGTAAATATTAGAACTCAATTGACACACAATTTGCCATGATGTGTAAAATGAATAAAATAGCTACATTTATATTATGGAAGCTTGTGACCACGTATAGATTACTTTGAATAGGTCCCCAGTCCAACTCCGTTATATGGCATATGATGCTTTGAGAGGTAGATGTCATTAGTATAGTTGTACAGTCAAAAAGGTTATGCAGCCATATAAGTGATATGGGGGCCAACCATTCAAGATATCAAAGTGTATTTAACATTGCATGCTGTAAAGAATCCTAGACTGTTGTTTCCTTGTCAGGTGTCTTTTACTTTCCAAGAGGTTTTGTTATCTATATTTCATTGGTACTCAAAACCCAATACCTATACACCAACATAGACCCAGACTCTATCATTTCATCTTTGCACTTCTTTTCGGTCATACTCTGCGCGGTCTGCTAAACCCATTGCTAACATGAAATTTTTTGGAAAGTGGCTTTGTATGTCTAAAAGTTCCCACCTAGTGCAGAATACATGTACAATAGAATAGACACATGACATTAAGTGCATCAATGTACATTATGTCATCACAAAGGTCATACTCTACAGGGTCATTTACAACATGGGATAACCACAGACAGATGTCTGGTGCATCACTGCATCATTGGGTGACATAATGTTAAGAACCATTCAAAAAGTTGTAATAGTGCAATGCTAGGTGCAGTCCAGCTAGGGATTCACGAATTTCTTCTTGTCTGCTATGCTTCTCCCAGTTTATCAATGAGGTCATCTATGTGATTATTGGGTACGCATGTGATTCAGAAATGTCGATAATCCACGCAAAGCCGCAACGACCCGTCCTTTTTCTTCACCAGGACGACTGGAGAACTCCATTCACTCTTGGAGGTGAAATTATCTCTCCTTCTAGGATCTCCTGGAACTTCCTTCCCACTTCTGGCTACGTCCATAGGAAGTGTGCAGACACTGCCGCTACAGTGTCTATCATGCAGCCGTCCAGTTCTACAATTATATCCGCCATGAGATACATGACTGTGTCCCCAAGAGCGCATCTAACCACAGCAAATCCTCCCTCCCGGATCTGCCCTTCGGAAACCCGGTCGCTATGGACCATAGTCCTGGAACATTCGGTATCAAGCATAATACCCTCTACTATATGCGACCGTTAACTGTCCCGCAGCATTGTAGTCCATTTCTCCAACCTACATGTACATGTGCACAAACTAAAACATTATTAGGGCAATTCCTCGTTATGTGTCCCTTCTTGCCAAAATTGAAATGTGATCCCCTCCTGATCCAGTGTCTCCTTTCGGCCCAAAGTATATTGTTCCCCTCACGCTCGGTACCATCAAAGACAGCCCACTCCTACTTTCGTTGTCTCGCTGTCCTCTTGGCCATGGTTTCATACCCATGCTTTCTCGTCAACTCTCCCTCTTTAACTCAGGGTCCCGTTCCTGTTTTCTGGCCCGCACATAGTTGTCAGCCATATCAACAGCCTCTGTGGAAGTTTTGGGTTTCGGTTCCGACAACCCAATTTTCAGGTCCCTGCTAGTGCATTTAATACATTTACTGTAGCTGCTCACGGACCATCAGGTCCCGAACCTCCGCAACGGTTTTGGGTCTTTTGTCCAATTCTTCAAAAGGTCATCTAACCTTCCCGCAAGCTCACTTACCGTTTTGTCTTCTTTCTTCTCCGTCTCTCTGAACCTCTGTCGATATGTTTCATCTGAAATATCGTAGTGGCGTAGGATAGCCTATTGGGAGCATGTTAGTTATGAAGCCAGCTTTACCAACCACCTGTTCTCCTTCACCTCGTACGCCTGCATTACTCTCTCGAACATAATCAGGTACGACTTATGTCGTCCTGCACTGTCAATTTCACAAGTTTAGCCACACCTTCTTTGGACCCTTGAGAAACATTTGTCTCATCTCCTCCACTTGCTGAGACTCTCCAACGAGTCTCATGAGCATTTCCAATTGCTCGGGCATCAGAGCCTTCTCTTCTTCTACCACTCACTGTTGCCTCTTCCTCTTGTGTCTTCTACCAGTAACTGTTGCCTCAGCCTCTCTTTTTCTACCACTCACTGTTGCCCCAGCCTCTCTTCTTCTGCCATTCGGTGTTGCCTCTGCCTCTCTTCTTTTACCAGTCGCTGTTGCCTCTTCTTCTATTTCTTGAAATGAGCCTCTCGAGACATCCGAATCATGAGCAGCATTAACCTCTCTATACATTCTTTGCTCATTTTATCTGGTTGAATGCTTCTGCTTTCCTTGTAGCTACGTCACGAACTAGTTGTCATACACCTCATGGATAAACCTTAACTCTCAGGTCTCGCTGATCAACTGTCGTTGCAATAGAGAGTGTATCTGGTGATCCTACCATGTGATTAGGGAGCATGTTAAGAGAGGGGTTATTGGGAAGGTGGGTGTGATGGGTGAGGGTTTGGTGAGGGATGATGATGGGAACAGAGGGTGTGGTGAGGTGGGGGTGGGTGTGGGTAAGTGTGAGTGTGATAAGCAAGGGTGTTATGTAGGAGGGTGTGGGAGATGGGTGCAGGTTATGGAACATGTAAAGATAGAGGTGCGGAAAGGATGGGTGTGAGGAAGAGGGTTCGTTCACATACCCACATTGACATGTTACATCTGGTGTGCACATCACTAACTCTATCATCCAATTACTGTACACATGAAAGGTCAAATATGTAGAGGCCGGCTTTAGTAGGTTTTCTCAAGTCTAAGTCCTGGTCCCATGAAGCCTGTAACACACTTGAATGGCAGGACTTTTCAATGGTACCAAAGTACATCAATATCTATTATATCATCATACACTACAGAATGCATCACAAAGTGTAGAACCAAAGTTATTTCTCATTCATAACATGGAATTTCATAATGTTAATAACCATTCAAAAAGTTGTACACACGTCTGGTACAATGCTAGGTGCAGTCCAGCTAGGGATTCAGAAATCTCTTCAGTTGTCCACTTGAGAGCAAGACCGTGCCTTGGGTGAAGGAACTGGTAATCTCCTAAAGACATTTTACCACTCTGAATTTAATTTAATTGTGGGTAATCACTAAACGTGTATGACATCATAGCCTGTGATCAACACTCACATGTCTCAACAGATATCATCGTGTTATGTAGTGACCTCACACATAATGGAGGCACCTCCTCCAATGTTTCAACACATGCCATGATGACAGCATAGTATAAGTCTAACACTGGTATTAATAATAAGCGAATCGTGTCACCAGGCTGGTGCAGCAGCCCTTGCAGCTGAGGCCCGTATAATCCAATCAAATAGTCCGAAATGCCAAGAGTTGGGCTGGTCCTGCATTCTGTTAGCTGTGGAGACATAGCTTCTGTCAGGTCTGGAAGATATTGACCCCCATGTTGCCTTTACCCTCCTTCGTGTCTGTGGAGGTTTCTGTAAATTTGTCCATCTGGCTCGCACCACACCTCCTTTACATACCATAAAGGCCTGCTGTGTGCACATCTAATCGTGCTTGGCATCAGGCTAGGCTGAGCTTGAGTAGAGGTGGTCTGGGTCTGCGTACCCTCACACAACACTCTCCTGCAGCATACATTGCCTCGCTTTGTTCTTCCAGTTTTGGTTCCCAGTCTCAACGCCACCTTGCCTCAGCAATTCATTAGTTTAATTCTTCTGAACCACTATCAGAGGCAATTAACTCTAAGGTACTTCTGTTGACTCCTGTCACCCAAAGAACCTCTCCAATTCTTGCCCAGGGGTGACATCATGTTCAACACGTTAACCAGTGACCACAAGACAGTTGATTTCAGTCATGTGTGTAAAATTAATTCGTTCATCAATTCTGGGGATGCTGTTTGCCCCTTGTGTGACAATCATCATACTACACGAGGTCACTTAAAACTATGTACACTTCTAGCAGCTCTAGGAGTGTGAAAGCTAAACCGCGTGTGGGGAATAATTGAGATACATTTGCATTTGCTGGGGTAACATCCCTTTCTTTCTCATTCTCTCCTCCCTCCGTCACCCTCTCCCTCTTCATCTCTCTACCCTTCTTTCATTCACTGTGTTCTAACCTGCACATTGCTATACACATGCATGGAGCTGGTTGTTTGAACAGTGTATGTTGAATATGTTTGTTCCTTCAATGCTTACCAGGACAATAGAACAGCAGTGTATATGGCAAGTCAGGAGGGTCATCACAGTGTAGTACTGAGCTTATTGGGAGCTGGTGCTGACATCAATATAGCAACATCTGATGTAAGTGATGTGATGTTTAATTCATGACAAGTAGTGGGCATAAAGCCTTGCTAACGGGATGGAGGGAGGGGGAAGCAAAATATTCCAATCATAGTACATGTATATATTAGAATACAATTTACACGTAATTTGCACTGATGTATAAAAAGAGTATAATGGCTACATGTATATGTCTTTGTCCTGGTCCCATGACACCTGTAACACACTTGAATGGACTTTTAAACAGTACCACATTTCATCAATATTCATTACATCAATATTCATTATATCATCACAAATGTTATGCACTACAGAATGCATCACAAAGCTTATAAAGCTGTCATGGGAGTACAGGAAACACTAAATAAAGATAGTTGCATCAATGAATTTCTGAATGAATTAGCCTTGTACTAGAACGATGCATCTGAGGTGAGGGAGGTAGGGAATGTGTCTAAATTTGCCACACAACCGTAATGACTGCTTCAGTATGGTTTTTAAATAATAGGTCATTTGGCTAACTAATTGTAGTATAAATATTTTTCTCTCATTTCGGTAGTTACCCATACATGTATGTAGACTGAACTAGTAGCTTCAGAAGAACATTCATAATGTTATGAAGCACATAGAATTATAAATCCAAAGCTCACAAGCTGTATTGTATGAACAGTTTCAATGACGAAAAGTTGTTCATAGTTTGACAAACCTGTACTAGGCAACACGAGAATAGCTTTACTTGTCAGGAAATTAGTTAAAGCACTGATGTTATTCATCACACCAACGCACCCCTGCCTGGACTTTCCAAGTACTCTCGTGCGCACAACTATTTGTCTCTCCCACTCTTTAAGTAGGACATCATGCCCGACTCTTGAGTTTGCAGTACCATTATCATCTCGTAGGTGAAGCCCATCTAGTCAGCCAGCCCTCTCCAATCCTTGCCCAGGGTTGACGTCACGTTCAACGTGTTAACCAGCGACTAGCACACCAAACTACCCAACTCGCAGGAATGTGAACTCATCTTTGCATTACTGCTGGTGGGCAATAAAAGTGCCAACAGCACAAAACATTCCTAGGTGGCCACTTACATTAACTACTAAACCATATACAGGCATCTACGTATAGTTTCAGATTCAATTATGCAATTTTGTATGCTGTATCAATATCTTTTTGTTGAAAGTTATCTCTGATTGCATGGACAACTGATCATGTGTGTGCATGTGTTAAAGAGTGAATATGGTTTTTGCAAATAGCATCTTGTCATCAGAAGCACCAGAATGAATGAAGTAGAATACCCTCTGGGGGTAATGATGGGATTTGTATTGCAGGTTGGTTGGACTCCTCTGGTCTCTACATGTCAGCTGGGACATCTTGAAATGGTGAAATCACTCATTGAAGCAGGAGCTAATGTCAATCATACTACAAAGGTAGTGAAAATATAACGCCATTATTTAGGGTCCTAAATTTTCACACGTGGGTTTCAGTTCTGTTAAATATATGGCCTTTGCTCCACGTGTGTGTGAATCGTGATGCACATGTAGAGCGGAATTGTATTCTGTGTGTTTTGTATGTACAGTATGTGAGGCCTGGACTAAGGGCAAAGTGGGGCCCATACAGTTTTCATGGGCCTCCCGACCTCCTCCCCTTACCCTCTTCACATTCAGTCCATCTACCCACCAGCTCTCCCATGAGTAGTACGTGTACATTACAGGTGTGGAAGCATTGTTGAGCAAGTATGCATGTGGAAGTGAAAACAGTTATGGAAGAACATGTTACACTAAATGTAGTTGCATAAATGAATTTCTGAATTAAGTAGCTTTGTAGTAGAACGATTCTCTGAGGTGAGTGAGGTGGGGAATTTGTCTAAATTTGCCTACACAACTATGATGACTGCTTCAGTATGGTTTCTAAAAAAAAGGTCATTTGGCTAACTAATTGTAGTATATATATTTGTTGAAACGTTTCTCTCATTTTGATAGCTAACCATATGTACACTGAACTAGTGGCATCAGAAGAGCATTCAAAATGTTATGATTATTATTATCTTAAGTTTGCAGTACCCTTATCATCTCGTAGGTGAAGCCCATCTAGTCAGCCAATCCTTGCCCAGGGGTGACATCATGTTCAACGCGTTAACCAGCGACTAGCACACCAAACAGCCCAACTCGCAGGAATGTGAACTCATCTTTGACTCCATGAGATGGTCACAAATGCACATGCATTACTGCTTGTGGGCAATAAAAGTGTCAACAGCCCAAAACGTTCCTAGGTGGCCATTTACATTAACTACAAAACCATATACAGGTATCAATTTATAGTTTTCATCTGCTCTGGGGATGCTGTTTGCCCTTTGTTTGACAATCATCATACTTCAGGAGGTAGCATCAAACTATGTACATTTCTAGCAGCTCTCAGTGTGTGTAAGCTAAACCGCATGTGGTGAATAATTGAGATACATTTGCATTAGCTGGGGTAATATCCTTTTCTTTCTTATTTTCTCATCCCTCCCTCACCCTCTCCCTTCCCATCTCTCTACCCTTCTTTCATTCACTGTGATCTAACCTGCACATTGCTATACATGTGCATGGAGGTCGTTGTTTGAACAGTGTATGTTTAATATGTTTTGTTACTTCAATCCTTACCAGGACAATAGAACAGCAGTGCATATGGCAAGTCAGAAGGGTCATCACGGTGTAGTACTGAGTTTATTGGGAGCAGGTGCTGACGTCAATCTAGCTAGATCGGATGTAAGTGATGTGATGTTTAATTCATGACAAGTGGGCATATAGCCGTGCTAACGGGATGGAGGGAGGGGGAAGCAAAACAATCCAATCATAGTACATGTAAATATTAGAACACAATTCACACGCAATTTGCACTGATGTATAAAATAGCTACATGTATATGATAGAAGCTTGTGACCAAAAATGGATTACTTTGGATTGGTCCCCAGTCCATCTTCGTTATATGGCATATGAAGCTTTGAGAGGTAGATGTCATTAGTATAATTGTACAATCATAAAGGTTAAGCAGCCATATAAATGATATTGGGACCAACTATGCAAGATAGCAAAGTGTTTGTAACACTACACGGTGTGAAGAATCCTAGACTGCTGTTTCCTTGTCAGGTGTCTGTTGCTTTACAAGAGGGTTTGTTATCTATATTTAATTAGTACTCAAAACCCAACTCCTGTAGAAACATTTACATTCGATAAGCCGGACTCTAAATTTTATCTTTGTCCTATCACATATTTTTGGTCATATTCCGCATGGTCTGCTAAATTCATTGGTAACTAGTACTGTTTTTGGGAAGTGGCTTTGCATGTCTAAAATGTCTGACCAAGTGCAGTATACATGTACAATAGATGCACGACATCAATAAAGACATTCTCTCCCCAATTAAGTTGTCTTGCCTGAGAGTTTGGCAGTGTGATCAGGGTATCTGGTGATCCTACCATGTGATTGAATAGTGTGTTAAGAGAGAGGGTAACGGAAGGGTGGATGTAATGAGGGAGGGTTTGGTGAAGGAGATTGATGGGAATGGAGGGTGTGGGGAAGTTTCTCCCAGCCAGCATCGCGTTTAGCCACTTGCTCTTCAAAGGCAAAGTCAGTGGTCTTACTGAACTCTATGGGCGTCTGAATCTTCACCTTGTGTGAGCTAATGCCATTGCCATCCTTTCTCATTGTATATATACTTGTGATGTAATCTAGGTATAGTTATCAGTTTTTATACTTTGTGTATTCCCTGTAACATTTTAATAATAGTCAATACACTACAATAAAGAATTGCTCAATGCATTGTACAGATACTGCACTGCAAGAGGTATGATTAAATGCACTTATATACTTCCCCTATTTAAATGGATGCAGTTTACAAAATGGAGTAGATCTACAGTTTTTAGACTAGACATAATGATATTGTGTGCAGATACAACATGTTGAGGCAAGGTATTCTTGCTGTTTAAATGTGCAATCCCATAGGGCAACTGATTATGTGAGTGCATGTGTTGAAATGTGAATATAGCATTCATGTGTTTTTGCAAGTAAGATCCTGTCATATACATGTAAGGCACCATAATGAATGAAATAATACCCTCTGGGGATGTATTGCAGGATGGTTGGACTCCTCTGGTCACTGCAAGTCACAATGAACATCTTGAAATAGTGTGTGTGCATGTGTTGAAGAGTGAATAAAGCATTCATGTGTTTTTGCAAATAGCATCCTGTCATATACATGCAGGAGCACCAGAATGAATGAAGTAGAATACCCTCTGGAGGTAATAATGGGATTTGTATTGCAGGATGGTTGGACTCCTCTGGTCTCTGCAAGTCAGTATGGACATCTTGAAATAGTGAAGTCACTCATTGAAGCAGGAGCTAATGTCAATCATACTACAAAGGTAGTGTTAATAAAACACCATTAATTAAGGTCCTAAATTTTCACACATGCGTTTCAGTTCAGTTCAATAAATGCCTTTTGCTCCAGTTGTGTGTCGATCGTGATGTACATGAAGAGTGGAATTGTATTCTGTGTTTATGTATGTACAGTATGTGAGGCCTGGACTAAGGGCAAATCGGGGCCCATACAGTTCTCATGGGCCTCCCCACCTCCTCCCCTTACCCTCTTCATGATCAGTCCATCTACCCACCAGCTCTCCCATGAGTAGTACATGTACATTACACGTGTGGAAGCATTGTAGCATTGTTAACTCATTGAACGCCATGTGCGCATATGCATGCATGCAAACACAACCACACCATTCATGCATGAGTTAGATATTGCACACAAAAATGTTTTGTGCACTGTATGGCATCGTAGCTTCTGATGAATACTCACCTCTGTTCGTGTACATGTGACCCAAGCCACACAGCATGCAGGGAGTGGTGTGTAAATTTGCACATCACTACATGTGTATGAAATTATAGCCTGTAATCACTCTGTGTACATGCCATCCAAACCACGCAGCAAGGCTCACCAGAGTATCATCGTGATTGTGTTGTAATGATCTCACACACAATGGAGGCACCTCCTCCAATGTTTCATCACATGCCACAATGACAGCATTGTTTTAAGTCTATAACTGGTCTCGCTTTCCTTTGTGTTACAGATGCAGTCCCATAGGGCAACTGATTATGTGTGTGCATGTGTTGAAGAGTGAATATAGCATTTATGTCTTTTTGCAAAATAAGATCAGGAGCACCAGAATGAATGAAGTAGAATACCCTCTAAGGGTAATGATGAGATTTGTATTGCAGGATGGTTCCACTCCTCTGGTAGCTGCTAGTCGCAATGGACATCATGAAATAGTGAAGTCACTCATTGAAGCAGGAGCTAATGTCAATCATACTACAAAGGTAGTGTAATTAAACACCATTGAGGATCCTATATTTTCACACGTGGGTTTCAGTTCTGTTGAATAAATGACTTTTGCTCCAGTTGTGTGTGGATCGTGATGTACATGTAGAGTGGAATTGTATACATTACAGTAGAATGGCGGTGAAGGAGATAATATCCCAGTTGGCTGCATGCATAACAGAACATTCCTGTGTCAGCCTTCAGTAGGTGTCTTTGCAACTTTTCTCAGTATGCCTGTTGGTAGTGTTTTATTTGAGCATTCGCTGCTGTACATGGACATAAGCTTTAGGCACACTCTACCATGATGGAGCTTCGCATATTTATACAGTTCCAGCCATTCTGCTACTTGCCCTGATGGCTTCATAGACAGTATTTCGTAGTTTTCTGAAAGATTTTCAGACCCCTAAGTTGCTAGACCCTCCCACCACATTAGTCATATGTTTTGCTACACTCACTACACTACACTATGTCTGTTGTATGTAGCTGCCATTACTACTACCAAATACAATGCACTAAGACTCTTTTTTTAGTATCAGTAACATCTCCCACATGTCTAACATCATGCAATGTGTATTCTTCAGAATGGGAACACAGCCCTGGACATAGCAGTGAATAATGGTCACAGCAAAATAATAGAAGTATTAAACAAGGTGAGATACACATTAAACCATCAAGCAATCTGCAATGTAACCAATGGTTTTATAGATAAGTACACAGTACATTTGTAATAATTATTTAAAAATTTCACACTAACTTGTTTGCTTTCTTTCTATACCATCATTGCCATGTTACGGACCTTTTTACCACTGATGTCACACAGGCATGGAATTAGAGGTGTTAACTTAAAACACGTACTAAACTGCTACAAGCTTTTCCTTAACAAGTTTGTTACTGTATTTTATCACTTGTTTCGTTTTTGTTGTATTTCATGTTGGTCATGTGATTTCTATACAAGGAAACATAGTGAAGTTACATACATGTATGAGGATATCACACATAGTTATGTTATTCCATATCAGGGGGGTAAATTTCTCGTAACTTGTGAGTGTTGTAACTTCTTAACCATAACCGCTGAAGGTATTTGATGTTATGATATGTAGGCATTCAACTATCATTTGTTTTATTTTTTAAGTGCCTCATAGTGACGATTCCTTCTTTGTGACTATTCTATGTGGTCCTGTATCTTCAAAGACATATACTGTATGGCCTATTTATGCATGGGGCTGAAGAATGATGTCTCAAAATGCACATGAGCATTGCTAGAGACTTTGTACTGTCTATTATCTCCTCCTCCCCTGACCCTCATATGTTGTAGGCTGTGTGTATTGTGTACAGACATGTGAGACATGTCACATGTTGGGTTTGATCTACACTGTACTTATGAGGGACATTATTGTTCCACACATGCAGGCAGCAGCAACACAACTGCTCTCGGCTGTACGTGATGGAGACATAGCCACTGTGAGGAGACTAGTGACCGAGGGTCATGTGGAAGTGAATATTACAGATCAGGTAGGTGTGTCCAGTTCATCGTCTTGCTAAACTTCACTGGAGGCCACACACTCTGTTTGTGTTCAGTTGGTGTTTATCATGCAGTCTGTAGCACACTTCAATGGAAGGAGTTTTCAATAGTACCAAAGCACATCAATATATATATTATTACATCACTAAAGGTCATGCACTAGAGTGTCATGCACAACCTGGGATGTCCTCAGACAGATATCAATAAATGCAATAAATGACTTTTGCTCCAGTTGTGTGTGGATCGTGATGTACATGTAGAGTGGAATTGTATTACATTACAGTAGTATGGTAGTGAAGGAGATACTATCCCTGTAGGCTGCATGCACAACTGAACATTGCTGTTTCAGCCTTCAGTAGGTGTCTTTGCAAATTTTCTCAGTATGCCTGTTGGTAGTGTTTCATTTGAGCATTCGCTGCTATACAAAGACATAAGCTTTAGGCACACTCTACTGTGATGGAAGCTTTGCATATAAATACAGTTCCAGCCATTCTGCTACTTGCCCTAATGGCTTCATAGACACACATTAGTGGGTATCTCGTAGTTTTCTGGAAGATGTGCAATAATTTTCAGACCTTTAGTTGCTAGACCCTCCCACCACATTAGTCATATGTTTTGCTACACTCACATGTGGGTATAACACTGAGATTCATGAACTTACTGTACTGTACATGCTGACAAATCTGATTATGTCTGTTGTATGTAGCTGCCATTACTACTACCAAATACAATGCACGAAGGCTCTTTTTCTAGTATCAGTAACATCTCCCACATGTCTTACATCATGCAATGTGTATTCTTCAGAATGGGAACACAGCCCTGGACATAGCAGTGAATAATGGTCACAGCGAAATAATAGAAGTATTAAACAAGGTGAGATACACATTAAACCATCAAGCAATCTGCATTGTAACCAATGGTTTTATAGATAAGTACATTTGTAATAATTATTTTAAAATTTCACTCTAACTTGTTTGAACCCTTTGTATACCATCCTTGCCATCTTACGGACCTTTTTACCACTGATGTCACACAGGCATGGAATTAAAGGGGTGAACTTTAAAACACGTACGAAACTGCTACAAGCTTTTCCTTTAACAAGTTTGATAAACTATATTTTATCATTTGTTTCGTTTTTGTTATATTTCATGTTGGTCATGTGATTTAGGAAACATAGTAAAGTTACATATGAGGATATCACACATAGTTGTGTTATTCCATATCAGGGGGGTAAACTTCTCGTATCTTGTGAGTTTTGTAACTTCATAGCCATAACCGTTGAAGGTACAGTATTTGATATTAAGATATGTAGGCATTCAACTATCATTTGTTTTATTTTTAAGTGCCTCATAGTGACGATTCCCTCTTTGTGACTATTCTATGTGGTCTTGTATCTTCAAAGACATATACTGTATGGCCTTTTTATGCATGGGGCTGAAGAGTACTATTAATGATGTCCTCAAAATGCACATGAGCATTGCTAGAGACTTTGTACTGTGTATTATCTCCTCCTCCCCTGACCCTCATATGTTGTAGGCTGTGTGTATTGTGTACAGACTTGCGAGACATGTCACATGTTGGATTTGATCTACACTGTACTTATGAGGGACATTATTATTCCACACTTGCAGGCAGCAGCAACACAACTGCTCTCAGCTGCACGTGATGGAGACATAGCCACTGTGAGGAGGCTAGTGACCGAGGGTCATGTGGACATGAATATTACAGATCAGGTAGGTGTGTCCAGTTCATCGTCTTGCTAAACTTCACTGGAGGCCACACACTTTGTTTGGGTTCAGTTGGTGTTTATCATGCAGTCTGTAACACACTTCAATGGAAGGAGTTTTCAGTAGTACCAAAGCACATCAATAAATATTATTACATCACAAAGGTCATGCACTAGAGTGTCATGCACAACTTGGGATGTCCTCAGACAGATATCTTGTGCGCATCCTTGTGTTACATAATGTTAATAACCATTCATAAAGTTGTAGAAACACCTGGTACAATGCTAGATGCCATCCAGCTAGGGATTCAGAAATCTCTTCATTTGTCCACTTGAGAGCATGGGTGAAGGGAATGGTCTACATTTAATATGTAATATGTAATGTTCAAACCATCACCACTGTTCTAAGATGCAAACATTTATTTTTTATAGAATGGTCGGAGTCCATTGTACACATCAAGTTGTAATGGACTTCTTGATGTAGTGAAGGCACTAATTAAAGCTGGGGCTGATATCAATCAGGCTGATAAGGTCAGTGCACATGTCATTGTAATACATTCACACATGTTTACACGTATATGACATCATAGTCTGTGATCAATGCATCTCTGTGTACATGTGACCCAAGCCACACAGCCTCTTGGTAGTGGTTTGTGAAGGGGATGGTGGGTAATGGGAGTTATTACTTCTCTCTTTTATTGCCATTTTCCTTAGCAACAATGATAACACAACCCACACCCAACACTAGGTTACAAGAAGATGTGGGGTATAAGTCATTGCATGTGGTGCATTGTATGACACACAGCATGTCTTACTGAGTGGCAATTGAGCATCATTGCGACAGTGATGCAGTGGAAAATAAGCAGCCCAGAGAGTCTCAACTAAGGTGGACCATGTCATGTTTGCCTAAGGCTGAAGATCGAAGCTGACCCAGTATAGCTACATGCATATCATTCAAGCCTGTCACCACTTATGTCTTGGTTACTTTGGTATGACTGTCATATACATGTAAGGGCACCATAATGAATGAAGTAATACCCTCTGGAGGTAATGATGGGATTTGTATTGCAGGATGGTGTGACTCCTCTGGTCGCTGCAAGTCAGGAGGGACATCTTGAAGTATTGAAGTCACTCATTGAAGCAGGAGCTAATGTCAATCATGCTACAAAGGTAGTGTAAATAAAACACCATCATTTAGGGTCCTAAATTTTCACACATCACACATGGGTTTCAGTTCAGTTCAATAAATGACTGTTGCTCTAGTTGTGTGTGGATCCTGATGTACATGTAAAGCAGAATTGTATTCTGAGTACACCATTCATGCATGAGTTAGATATTGCACACAAAAATGTCTTGATCAGTTACAACTCCATGATGCATGCATATGCTTGCTGCACTGTTAACCTTATAAGTCCATGTACAAAGTATCTATATTTCTTTTCACACTGGCTGATGAACCCCATTATTCAGATGATTTCACTTCACTAATGCATCATTTCAATGCTTGAAGAACAAGGGAAGATCAAGAACGCATAGCCCATTATATATCATGCCTGTTCACCCCCCCCCCCCCCCCTCCTCTTTTGCAAGTTCGCAATATGGGTTGTTGCAACAAAAGGCCAGCGGTTTATAATGTACGCACAAATGTGCTACAACGGGTACCATCATACATATATATATGTAACATATCATGGCGATCCCTGCACCATACCTTATGCAACTACATGTATTCATAACAAATAAATGGCTCATCCAATTGCTTTCTGATCACATTTGGGAAGACACTGCTAAGCACTCAAAATAGTGGCATGAAACCACACTAAAAGGCAAGGTGATGGACCTTGCTACAACTAGCTTAGGTGAACACTTCAGGTATTTTATGACATCACTTATGTTAATTTTTCATCTGTTCTGGGGATATCGCTTGCCCCTTGTTAGGCAATGTGCAGAAAACCCCAGAACACATTTCCCTACAACAGAGCGATGAATTTCCTACCCTGTCTTTGCTTAACCACGCAGCTATTTCATCCTGTTTTCTGTTCTCTGTATAATTGAGTCAATAAGAATGATGAAGATAACAATAATAATATTTAGGCAACACATATGCTGAATATCTGTTTGATGAAAGTTATCTCTGATCACATGGACTGGAGCAATTACATTTGGTTCCATACAGGATTCAAGTTCCTGCACCTTATCCATCTAAACCACTTAGAACAGTGATTTTCACTAAATGATAGTTTCTTCTTATTCTATTTCATATAATAAGGGTTCTTGTTTGTAAAATTGAGCCAACATCCATATTAGAGTACCGATATGAATATCTCTGCATGAGGCCTCTCTGCTTTCTATAAATCATGCACCTGGCATAAACACTCATTATCATAAAGAAATACACCACCCCTGTGTGCAGTACATTTCCCTGAGAAGTGAGGCAGCTAAATCAGAATATTTTGTCTGTAATGGAGATGTGGCAGTAGATTCTCTCAATTCAACACTGCATCATAGAAATGTGTGTATGAAATGTATGTATGTGGCTACAAGATCATATGGGGCGTAGTGGATGCTCCATAATGCATTGTTGATTGGTAATGTGGTTTGCTCCAGGTGTGTGTGGATAATAGCTATATAATAGCCTATCATATGAAGTGCATAAATAAAGGAATCTAACCCTAACCCTATTACACACAATTCACAAAATACAAAAGTACATTGGAACAATTCATAATTAAGTATCCATGATGTTTATATGGAATACTTCTCTGTGAGCTGATGAAATTTTTTATTTCTCTGCAGTTACACACATATGTTCCATTGCACCTTTGAGTTATATTTTGCTATGTAGTTTGTGACTTTAGAAGCACAAATTAATGCTAGCATCTGGGGTTGATGGGAGAGTATATGGCGCTCCCCCATACCCTCAGGCACCCTCCCACCCTTTGCCATCCTCACCCTGAAATCCTGGATACGCCCTTTTTAATGCAACAATTTGAATGTATTCTTCAAACAGTTACTTATAATAGTACTTCTACTGAAGTGAGTGTGATGGTATGGAAAGTCATTCATACACAACTGGTGTATAATGCCATCACACTTCAGGAGGTCACATAAAAATACGTAGCTCTGAGAGTGTGACAGCTCAACCGTATTTGGTGTTTAATGCACTTGTATACTTTCCCTATTTAAATGGATACTGTTTATGCACGAGACATAAAGGTGATGATATTGTGTGCAGGTACAACATGTTGAGGCAAGGAATTATTTCTGTCCTTTGTTTTACAGGCACATTCCTATAGGGCAACTGATTATGTGTGTGCATGTGTTGATGATTGAATATAGCATTCATGTGTTTTTGCAAATAGCATCCTGTCATATACATGCAGGGAGCACCAGAATGAATGAAGTAGAATACCCTCTGGGGGTAATGATGGGATTTGTATTGCAGGATGGTTGGACTCCTCTGGTCTTTGCAAGTCAGAATGGACATCTTGAAATAGTGAAGTCACTCATTGAAGCAGGATCTAATGTCAATCTGATAACAAAGGTAGTGTAAATAAAACACCATTATTGAGGATCCTATCTTTTCACACGTGGGTTTCAGTTCAGTTCAATAAAAGACTTTTGCTCCAGGTGTGTGTAGATCATGATGTACATATAGAGTGGAATGGTAATCTGTGCTAATGTATGTACAGTATGTGAGGCCTGAACTAAGGGCAAAGTGTGGCTCATACAGTTTTCATGGGCCTCCCCACCTCCTCCCCTTACCCTCTTAATGTTCAGTCCATCTACTGACCAGCTCTCCCATGAGTCGTACATGACATTACCGGTGTGTAAGCATTGTTAACTCATTGAACGCCAAATGCACATATGCATGCATGCACACACAACCGTTACACCATTCATGCATGAGTCAGATATTATGTGCAAAAATGTGTTGATCAGTCTCAACTCTATCATCCATGCATATGCTTACTGCACTATTGTTGCAACAAAAGGCCAGCGGGTTATAATGGACATACAAATGTGCTTACAACTGGTACCATATAACATTTCATGCATACATGTATCAGTATTGCATTTGCTTGCATATTAAAAGTGATTTTGATCAACACAAGATACACATAGCACCAAATGAATATTGAGGCAGATAATTCTCGTTTTGTGAGCATGCATGTATATATGCACTTGGCATTCAAAGAGTTAAGCAAGTATGCATGTGGAAGTGAAATCTGACATGGAAGTACATGTAATGGTAAATAATGAGAGTTACATCAGTGAATTTCTGAATTAATTAGCCTCTTTGTAGAACGATTCATCTGAGCTGAGGGAGGTAGGGAATGTGTCTAAATTTGCCTACACAACTATAATAACTACTTCAGCATGGTTTCTAAAAAATAGATCATTTGGCAACCTAATTATAGTATTAATATTAGTTGAAACGTCATTTTGAAAGCTACCCATAGGTAAACCAGAGCTAATGGCAACAGGAATCCAAAGCACACAAGCTGTCTTTTATGAACAATTTCACTGACGAAAAGCCATTCATAGTTGGCAACCTGTACTAGCAACACGAGAATAGCTTTACTTGTCAGGAGATTAGTTAATACACCGATGTTATTGATCACTCCAACGCACCCCTGCCTGGACTTTCCAAGTACTCCCATGCACACACCTAGTTGTCTCTCCCACTCTTCAAATAGGACATCATGGACGACTCTTGAGTTTGCAGTACCGTAATCATATTGTAGGTGAAGCCCATCTAGTCAGCCAGCCCTCGCCAATCCTTGCCCAGGGTTGACGTCATGTTCAACGCGTTAACCAGCGACTAGCACACCAAACAGCCCCACTCGCAGGAATGTGAACTCATCTTTGACTGTATGAGATGGTCACACATGTACAGGCATTACTGCTGGTGGGCAATAAGAGTGTCAACAGCACTAAACATCTCTAGGTGGCCATTTACATTAACTGCTAAACCATATACAGGTATCCGTTTATAGTTTCAGATTGAATTATGCAGCACTGTTATGCAGTGTAGTCTCTATATCAGCGCCATGTTTGTACCCTGTGCTTCTACCATACTTGAACTGTTGTAGTGCACTTATAACCAGGCTGGTCAATTATCGCCAAATGAATTTATTAGCATATATACACCATGGCTACCTATTACCAAGACAGTTGATTTCAGTCATGTGTGTAAAATTATCTGTTCTGGGGTTACTGCTTGCCCCTTGTTTGGCATTCATCATACTTCAGAAGGTCACATAAAACTATGTACACTTCTAGCAGCTCTGAGAGTGTGGAAGCTAAACCACGTGTGGTGAATAATTCAGATACATTTGCATTGGCTGGGGTAACATCCCTTTCTTTCTTATTCTCTCCTCCCTCCCACACCCTCTCCCTCCTCATCTCTCTACCCTTCTTTCGTTCACTGTGTTCTGACCTGCATATTGCTATACATGTGCATGGAGCTGATTGTATGAACAATGTATGTTTAATATGTTTTGTTCCTTCAATTGTTACCAGGACAGTTCAACAGCAGTGTATATGGCAAGTCAGAATGGTCATCACCGTGTAGTACTAAGCTTATTGGGAGCAGGTGCTGACGTCAATATAGCAGAATCTGATGTAAGTGAATTTAAATTCATGACTAGTGGGCATATAGCCGTACTAACAGGATGGAGTGAGGGGGGAACAAAACATTCCAACAATACTACATGTAAATATTACAACACAATTGACACACGATTTGCACTGTTGTATAAAAAGACTACATGTATTAGATAGAAGCCTGTGACCACTTATGGATTACTTTAGATTAGTCCCCAGACCAACTTCGTCATATGGCATATGATGCTTTGAGAGGCAGATGTCATTAGTATAGTTGTACAGTCAAAAAGGTTAAGCAGCCATATAAATGATATTGGGACCAACTATGCAAAATAACAAAGTGTATGTAACAAACCCTCATGTAAAGCAACAGACACCTGACAAGGAAACAACAGTCTATAGGATTCTTCACACCATGAAATGTTTCATTGGTACTCAAAACCCAACTCCTGTAGAAACATTTACATTCCAAGAACCAGACTCTTCCAGTTCATCTTTGTCCAATCACATATTTTCGGTCATATTCCGCATGGTCTGCTAAATCCATTGGTAACATGTACTGTTTTTTGGAAGTGGCTTTGCATGTCTGACCAAATGCAGTATACATGTACAATAGATGCAGGACATAATAAAAGACATTTTCTCCCCAAGTTGTCTTGCCTAAGAGTTTTGCAGTGTGATCAGGTTGTCTGGTGATCCTACCATGTGATTGAATGGTGTGTTAAAGTGTTTTTGTTTAGGGAGTAAACAATGTTTAATGTTTTGATGAAGGGTGAATGGTTGTGCACCTACCCCCTGCTTATAATTAGATATGGCATGGAAAAGCATTTAGAGCATTGAAAGGGGATTTTGTCTAAGGTTTAAGTAGGTCTAGCCTGCCTCCCTGTCTGCAACTCCCCCTCTAAACATACTATCCCAAACTAGATTGTTCCTTTGTCTGGTTCCTGGTATTGTATATTGCTATATATGTATATTGCTCTATATAATGATGTTCTTGGAAAAGCAACCATTCAGTCTCATAGCCAGCTATCGACGATCTGAACTTTTGCTGAATGTCTACTCAGAAGGAAATCATTTCGCGCCTCGCTTGCAAGGCCCTCCGCCTTCGGTTACGTGATGCTCACCTATCAACCACAGGCAAAAAACCGGCCCTTGTGGAGCGCCTGCTCCAACATGAGGACAGCCTCCAGCAGGGTACATGTGGCCTCGCCAATGTCGCATCTGACGACTCCAGTGAGTACTCTTGAGTCGGAGACACCTTTGTCGGGCGAAGAAGTCCCTTCTTTTTTGGCTGCTGTCGGAACAGGTTCGGTCCCTGAGTCGCGCGATACGGCGACTAACCTCGCTTCCACGACTCACTATTCCCGACGCAAGCAAGCATCAGACTCTCCCCCTGTGGTTGCACGCAGGGCGCGATCGCGGTGGCATGCGTCACGGTCTCGCAGCCGACAGATCCGGTGCCATGCCAAAGGCAAATCCAAGGTGGTTGACTCCAAGTCGTCCACGGCTAGCCGCTCTCTCGCTTGAGGGGAACCGAGGTTAAGCGGCACCATAACCACCCGCTCCTCCTCCAGCCGTGACTCATCGAGCAGTGACTCCTCCAGCAATGACTCCTCGTCTTCCAGAAGCCGCTCGCGCAGACGGCACAAATGATGGCGTCATTCGAAGAGGCATCATCAGGATCACAGCCCACTGGGGGGCTCCCTTCACTACCTTCACCAACGCTCCGAAGCGCGGAGGAAACGCAAAGGTAAATATATTGCCTTCTATAAACTCCTACGTCCCCTAGACGATCAATTGTTGCCAGCTCTGATTGGCAAGGGCAAAATAGACAAGACCCAGCGCCTGGTTTCCGATCTACCGAGCTGGTTGGAGGCATGGAACAAATTCGTGGCTATCAGGGTCCAGACATTCCCAGACACTGCACTAGCCATGCTCCAGTATCAGTCCACCATCTGCCAGCTGTTCTCCACCTTTGGTCCAGTTGCTGCCCTGAAGTACGACAAGCTCTTCAGACAGGCAGTGGCACGGGCTAAAGACCAGACCCTACGCTGGGACAACCTGAAGGAGGACCTGCTGGTGTGGTGTGTGACTAACCCCCCCTTTCGAGCCAGGCAGCAGACCGCCCCCTTCCCTCATCAAAGTGCCCCAGCTCCTCCAGGTTGTACTGGTGCCAGCAACTCCTTCCACAATGGTCGAGTCCCAGCTAGCGAGGAGGTGTGCCGCCGTTTCAATGCTGGAAGGTGCCACAGGACAGACTGCTCTTACCTCCACAAGTGCTCCGTCACAGGCTGCGGAGCGGCTCACCCTGCCAACACTTGTCCCCGCACCCCTTTGGTGGCCACATGAGCTCCAATGAGCCAGGACACTTGCCATTCTTTTTCAGCACCACCCCCAGACCAGAGGTTCTAAAGTTATGTAGAGGACAACTTGGGAATGGGTCCAGAACCCGACCAGAGTCCACCTCTTTCTTGAGTTCTGCATCCACGTCCTCCGGGTGGGCTAGAGCTGAAGCCAGATTGTGGGCCTGAAAGTGGTAATGTGGGCCTTTATAACCGGTGGATACACCATTGTTGATGCCAATCAGCAGCCTAGAGACCCAGGCTTTGTCGATGATGGATTAGTTCAAGCTCAAAGGCTGAGCCTCGTAAGGGAGTAGGATGATACTCCATCTCTCCGCTCCGGAGGGTCATAGCATCAATGATTACATCAGCAAGGATGAGTTCAACCTCCACTACTCCACCATTGATGACGCTGTGGCTCTCCTGGGAAAGTTTCAGAGGGGAGCTCTTATGGCCAAATTGGACCTGCAGGCAGCCTTCCGCATGGTCCCTATCCGGCCCTCAGAGTGGGAACTGCTAGGCATGCACTGGCGTGGTCAATATTACGTTGACACCTGCCTTTCTTTTGGCCTCCGTTCTGCCCCGAGCATCTTCAATGAGTTTGCCAGCGCCCTCCATTGGATCCTGGAGCACAACTATGGAGCTACCCTCCTGCACTATCTGGATGACTTCCTCCTTCTTGGCCCACCTGGACTGCCCACGTGTTAGGACTCCATGACCACCATGCTTCGTGTCTGCCAGAAGCTGGGCATGCCAGTCGCCAGGGAGAAATCTGAAGGGTCAGCCACTAGCCTGACCTTCCTAGGTATTGTGAGGAAGACCTTGGGTTCGTTCACATACCCACTTTGACATGTTACATCTGTTGTGTGCCAAGTTGCAAGAAATCACTGTGATCATCAAATGTTGGTTGGAAAAAAGGTCAGCTACAAGAGGGAACTCCTCTCCCTCATCGGCAAGCTCTCCTTTGCCTCCAAGGTGGTCCTAGCCGGTCGCCCTTCCTGCGACGCCTGATCCACCTATCCACCACAGTTCAAAGGCTCCACCACAGGATCCACCTCAACACAGATGCCAGGGCTGACATTGAATGGTGGGACCACTTCCTACCATCATGGAACGGCATTGCCATGTTCATTGCCCCAGAATGGAATTATGCCGAGGCCATTCACCTCTTCACCGATGCATCTGGTACATTGGGGTTTGAGGCATTCTTCAATGGGGCCTTGATCAGGGGTGACTGGCAGCCACACCAACAACTACCAGGGCGCTCTATCAGTGGCAAGAGCTATTCACCATTATTGCAGCAGCCCTCACTTGGGGACACCACCTGTCTGGGTTACGCATCCCGTTTCACTGTGATAACCTCCCCATCATCCAGGCTTGGGCAAATCAGTCATCCAAACAACCTGAAATCATGGAACTGCTCTTTCTCACAGCAGCACAACATAGCTTCACTGTGTCCCTGGTGCACCTTCCAGGATGGCTGAATTGCATTGCAGATGCCCTAATGGCTGGGACGTTGGCGCAGTTCAGTATTCACTGCCTATACCAGACATGTTCTGACACGTCCCACTGACTCTGCAAGTTTAGCCCTAGCCCCCCTCCCTCCCTCCCCCCCCCTGACTCATTCCACACAATTCCCCCCCCCCCCCCCCCCCCCCTTGTATGCTAGTTGTACCTACCATCTGGAACCAAACTAAAACCAATGTATTGGGGTTACACTTTGGGCGGCACCCTTTGGGCTTCTACCCTGACCAACCACGTCAAGCCCATGACCGCATCATGGCGTGGCACATCTGGTCGCACCCAAGGCAAGCCAGCGCTACCTTGGTCCCAGGTCGGTCAGCGGGAAGGGCCTACCACTCATCATGACTATTTCATGGTAGTGGCACGTCTGGTCGCACCCAAGGCAAGCCAGCGCTACCTTGGTCCCAGACTTGGCCTGATGGGTAGACCCTGTCACCAGCTTGCTGCCTGACCCCTTTTGGGCAAAACTGTTATCCGTCAATTAGTATAGATGCATAACAGGACCTAGATGGGGAATGCATGAGTCAGATAGATAGGTTACACATAAGCACAGAAGGAGCATTCATACAGCATTAACCGATTATACGCGGAATTGTAACATTTTTCATGCATGGTATCAGAATACGTTCGTACTGTATATACCGCATGCATGGCGTGGAATATTTCAGAGACAATTTATTGTGATCTTGTGAGGGTTTGTTATGCAGTGGTTGTGATTGACACAACTCTTTCGAGCCAGAGATGATCATTTGTATATCATGTCTCTGATTGAGCAATACGTATGTTGTCATGTATGTAGCTGGTAGCGCGTAGCGGACTTAGTGTTGTGTGCGGGTGCTTATATGGTTGTATGCTGAGTATACTTAGGGATGCGTTGGTAGCAAACGCTGAATGTACGTATATAGTGATGTGTTGATAGCCGTGTATGTGTGCTGAGTGTGCAGTGTCAGACCTTACCACGCGCTGCATCCCTCCCCTACATGAAGACTGTAAGATATAGCTATTTAACTTTGGCACAGACCCTGTTGGTAACAATCATTCGTTACGGCCGTCTCTATACACATAATAACCACTGGCAATGTCATGCTATACACGGACATGGCTGCGTACGCAAATTGGCGTCTTCCGCGTATAATCGGTTAAAGAGAGTGTAATGGAAGGGTGGATGTAATGAGGAAGGGTTTGGTGAGGGAGAAGGATGGGAATGGAGGGTTTGGGGAAGTGGGTGTGGTTTCTTTATGTGGGTGTGGGTGTGGGGAGGTGGGTTTGGGTGTGAGGAGGTGGGTCTGGGGATGTGGGTGTGGGGAGGTGGTGTGTGTGGAAAGGTAGGTGTGGGGAGGTGGGTGTGGGGAAGTGGGTGTGGGTGTGGGGAAGTGGGTGTGGGTGTGGGGAAGTGGGTGTGGGTGTGGGGAAGTGGGTGTGGGTGTGGGGAGGTGTGTGCGGGTGTGGGGAGGTTGGTGTGGTCAGGTGGATGTGGGTGTGGGAAGGTGGATGTGGGGAGGTGGGTGTGGGAGATGGGTTTGGGTGTGGGAGGTGCATATGGGTGTGGGGAGGTGGTATGGGTGTGGGGAGGTAGGTGCGGGTGTGGTGAGGTGGGTGTAGTTATGGGGAGGTGGGTGTGATAGGTGAGGGTATAATGTGGGAAGGTGTGGGAGATAGGTGCCGGTTATGGAACGTGTGAAGATAGAGCTTGTAGAAAGGGCGGTTGTGAGGAAGACCTTGGGTTCGTTCACATACCCACTTTGACATGTTACATCTGTTGTGTACATCACTAACTCTATCATCAAAGTACTGTACACATGAAAGGTCAAATTGAGAGGTCAGGTTTAGTAGGTTTTCTCAAGTCTTTGTTCTGGTCCCATGAAGTCTGTAATACACTTGAATGGCAGGACTTTTCAACAGTACCAAAGTACATCAATATCTATTATAGCATCACAAATGTCATACACTACAGAATGCATCACAAAGCTTAGAACTAATTATTCAAGTTATTTCTCATTCAAAACATGGGATGTCCACAGACAGATGTCTGGTTCATCCTTCACTGCATCATTGGGTGACATAATGTTAATACCCGGGAGAAAAAAACGGCGTAATCGCGCGTAATTGTGCGTGAAAAACGGCCATAAACGCGCCAAATTACGCGGTCTTCAAAACGCTGTATCTTCTTGATTGTGCAATATAGTGGAGCTGCATTTTGCGTATTTACAAAGCGGTCCTGTGTCTATAGAAGTCCAAAGATGGTTTAGTTTGTAATGCATCGTTCCGAAGATATTCACAATCAACTTAGAGCAAGATTTCGCGGGCTTCAAGTACAAAACCCCGCGAAATCAAGCCCTTTTCTTGAATGTGAATATCTTCGGAACGATGCATCGCAAACTAAACCATCTTTGGACTTCTATAGACACAGGACCGCTTTGTAAATATGCTAAATGCAGCTCCACTATATTGCACAATCAAGAAGATACAGCGTTTTGAAGACCGCGTAATTTGGCGCGTTTATGGCCGTTTTTCACGCGCGATTACGCCTTTTTTTTTTCCCGGGTAACCATTCAAAAAGTTGTAGAAACACCTGATACAGTGCTAAGTGCAGTCCAGCTAGGGATTCAGAAATCTCTTCAGGTGTCCACTTGAGAGCATGACCTTGCCTTAGGTGATGGGAATGATCATCTCCAGAAGAAATTTTACCACCCTTTGTACATCGTCATGTGTAATGTGCCATCACCCCCACTGGTTTAAGATGCCGACATTTGTATTGCATTGTATTGTATTTGTATTGGTTGTAGTCCATTAAGAGCATCAAGTTTTAATGGACATCTTGATGTGGTGAAGGTACGAATTAAAGTTTGGGCTAATATCAATCAGGCCGATAAGTTCAACATGTACATCTGTCATGTGTAATTTGCGAAACATCACCTCCACTGGTTTAAAATGCTGACCATTTGTATTGCAGAATGGTTGGAGTCCATTAAAAACATCAAGTTTTAACGGACATCATGATGTAGTGAAGGCACTAATTAAAGCTGGAGTTATTATCAATCAGGCTGATAAGGTCAGTACACATATTTGCAGTGTCATTATACACAAATTCTACATGTACGACATCATACCCTGTGATAAATACACACCTTTATTTGTGTACATGTGACCCAAGCCACACAGCATGCAGGGAGTGGCGTGTAAATTTACACATCACTACATGTGTATGACATTATAGCCTGTAATCACTCTGTGTACAGCTATACAAACCACACAGCATCTCTCAACAGATTATCATCCTGATTGTGTTGTGATCTCATACATAATGGAGGCACCTCCCCCAATGTTTCATCATGTGCCACAATGACAGCATTGTTTAAAGTCTAACACTGGTCTCGCTGTCCTTTGTTTTATAGATACATTCTCATAGGCAACTGATTATGCGTGTGCATGTGTTGAAGAGTGAATAAAGCATTCATGTGTATTTGAAAATAGCATCCTGTCATATACATGCAGGAGCGCCAGAATGAATGAAGTAGAATACCCTCTGGGGGTCATGATGGGATTTGTATTGCAGGATGGTTGGACTCCTCTGGTCGGAGCAAGTCAGAATGGACATCTTGAAATAGTAAAGTCACTCATTGAAGCAGGAGCTAATGTCAATCATACTACAAAGGTAGTGTAAATAAAACACCATCATTTAGGGTCGTAAATTTTTACACGTGGGTTTCACTTCAGTTCAGTAAAAGACTTTTGCTCCAGGTGTGTGCGGATCGTGATGTAGAGTAGAATTGTATTCTGTGTTTCTGTACAGTGTATGTACAGTATGTGAGGCCTGGACTAAGGGCAAAAAGGGACCCCTACAGATCTCTTGGACCTCCCCACCTCATCCCCTTACCCTCTTCATGATCAGTCCACCAGCTCTCCCATGAGTAGTACATGTACGTGACAGGTGTGGAAGCATTATTAAGCAATATGCATGTGGAAGTGAAAATATTTATGGAAGGACATGTAACACTAAATATAGTTGCATTAATGAATTTCTGAATGAATTAGCCTCTTTGTAGAACGATTGATCTGAGGTGAGGGAGGTAAGGAATGTGTCTAAATTTGCCGACTGCTTCAGTATGGTTTCTAAATCATATGACATTAGGCTAACTGATTGTAGTATAAATATTTGTTGAAACGTTTTCTCGCATTTCGATAGCTATTCATATGTGGACTGAACTAGTGCCATGAGAAGAAGAATCAAATTGGTATGAAGCAGATAGAAATATAAATACAAAGCACACAAGCTGCATTGTATAAACAGTTTCAATGATGATAAGCTGTTCATAGTTTGGCAAACCTGTACTTAGCAACACGAGAATAGCTTTACTTGTCAGGAAATTAGGTCAGGTTTTTTTCTCAGGAGTGTTTGTTATCTATCTTTCATAGGTACTCAAAACCCAACTCCTGTAGAAACATTTACATTCTAAGAGCCGGACTCTAAACATTTATCTTTGTCCAATCACAGTCACATTCCGCATGGTCTGCTTAATCCATTGGTAACATGTTCTGTTTTTGGGAAGTGGCTTTGCATGTCTAAAATGTCCGACCAAGTGCAGTATACATGTACAATGGATGCAGGACATAATAAAGACATTTTCTCCCAGGTCATCGATAAAGAGTTTCTCTCCCCAAGTTGTCTTGCCTAAGAGTTTGGCGGTGTGATTTGGGTATCTGGTGATCCTACCGTATCTGGGTGTGGGGAGGTGGGTGTGGGTGTGAGGAGGTGTGTGGGGGTGTGGGGAAATGGGTGTGGGGATGTGGGTGTGGTGGGTGTGGGGAGGTAAGTGTGGGTGTTAGGAGGTGGGTGTAAGAGGTTGGTGTGGGGAGGTGGGCGTGGGTGTGATAGATGAGGGTGTGATGTAGGAGGGTGTGATGTAGGAGGGTGTGGGAGATGGGTGCCGGTTATGGAACGTGTGCAAATAGAGGGTGTGGAATGAAAGGGTGTGAGGTAGAGGGTTAGTTTACAAATATACCCACATTGATATGTTACCTCTGTTGTGCACATCACTAACTCTATCATCCAAGTACTGTACACAGTAAAGGTCAAATTTATAGTTCGGCTTTGGTAGATCTTCTCCCATTCAAACACCCCAAGGGAACTCCTCCTACTACACTATCAATTGAGGCTTTGTGTACAACTACCAAGACTTCGACATCTTATCAATCTTAAGGTCCTTCCCAAAGGCAACAGCATGTGGACCCTCAGGCCTGCACATTCAACATTTGTTAGATCCTGCAGAGGTGCCAGTGCCTATTTCAATTAGCTCTAGCCTAAAAGACATTGTTAATCTTTTGGCCTCAGGAAAGGTCCCATCATGTGTCTCCAAGTACCTAACCGGAGGCAGTCTTACCGCCCTAGTAAAAAAGACAGACCAGATTCATCTCCCAATGTTCGACCAATTGCAGTTGGAGAGGCATTGAGGCACTTGGTTGGCAAATGTCCCTGCCTAGTAACAAAGTCCAAAGTAGCTGATTTCTTTGATCCTCTTCAGTTTAGAGTGGCATGTTCTTCTGGTGCTGAAAAGGTCATCCATGGGTTGAGAAACTGTATGGACAAACACTGGAATACTGAGGACTTTGTAGTTCTTAAAGTTGACATGCGAAATGCATTCAACGTGGTGTCCCGCCAGGCTGTACTTGATGAGTGTAGTGTACACTTTCCAGAGCTGCTCCCGTGGGTGTCATGGTGCTATGGTCAACACCCAATACTATGGCACACAATAGGAACCATTAGTTCCGAAGCTGGTGTGCAACAAGGGGACCCCCTAGGCCCATTAATATTTTGTCTGGTGCTACAGAAGGTGGTATCTGCTATTGCTGCTGACAGTGTGTGCTCAGAGCTATTGTTTCATGCATGGTACCTGGACGATAGTGTTGTTGCTGGTCCACGGTTGGCAGTAGAAAATGCCCTCTCAATTATTCAGGAGTTGGGCCCACCATTGGGCCTTTTTGTCAACCCAACTAAATGTGAACTGTTTGGCCTAGCAGACCTTAATAGTTTCCCAATCAAAATGAAGAGGTGGAATGACCCTCATCTTAAAATCCTTGGTGCACCAATAGGAGACCTCATATTCTGTGCTAAAATTGTTGCACAAAAACATGCAATTGCCCTGAAGCTACTGAACCAACTAAGTGAGATACATAGGCACAGTTGACCCTCAAGTTGCCCTGTTATTGCTGCGTCAGTGTGGTGGATTTTGCAAATTGGTGCACTTGTCGAGATCCCCTCCTTCCTCATTAGTGGCTGATTAGTGAGTTTGTACAGTGATGATAGTCGCCAGTGCTTCACATAGTGCAGTTCCGTAGACACCCCTAACAATGCTTGGCAACAGGCCCAACTTAGCCTCCGTAGGGGTGGCCTTGGTCTGTAATGCCTATCACACCATTCGTCCGCTGCCTATATTGCTTCCCTTACAGCATCTGACAATGGTTCCAACACTAATCACCATTTGTTACAAGCCCTTCAACGCTACAACTCTCTTGTTCCACTTGCTGAGGCTGTTTCAATGGAAGCAGATTTGGAGTTACCAGGCCATCTAGTCAAAAAAATCTGTCCAGCAAACTTGAAGACCATAAATTCAGGCTGCTCTTCCAATCTTTGTCTCTGCCCAATAGAGCACGACTTCTTTCTGTCTATTCTCCCCATGCTTCCGCATGGCTCCAGGTTGTTCCAGCTCCTGCCTCAATCTCCACCTTCACCCTTCAGAGTTTCAGGCTGGAATAAAGGGTGGCTAGGTATTGACTCCTCCCAAAGTGCCAACTGTCCATCTTCTCTCTCACACTGTCTGGACATCCTGGGTCATCATGCATTAACATGTAAATAGAGGGGTGATGTGGTCTCTCGCCACAACGGGCTACGAGACGTATTCCTGGAGTCCTGCAGGCGAGCTTGCATTGGTGCCCGAGTTGAAGCAGGAAGTGGTCTCGGGCATGACCAATATCGTACACGACCTGCTGACATGCTTGTCTCGGGCTGTGTGTTAGGCAAGCCAGCTGCCTTTGACATTACTGTCACATCTCCGCTTAACCCAAGTTCTTTTACTGAAGCGAGTGTGATGGCAGGGTCAGCAGCCTTGGCAGCTGAACAACAGAAGCATCATGCCAACGATGCAAAATGCTCTGAACTTGGGTGGAAGAGCGTCCCACTAGCGGTGGAGAGCTACAGGTGTTGGGGATAGAAATTAGCATTTGGCGCGATTGGCTTCTTGTCTGGCCACACGTTACAATAAATCCAAGTCCCAGGCCACCTCTATTTTGTATGGGAGAATCAATTTGGCCCTGGTGAGGGCAAACGTTCGAGCATTGCTGTCCCATTCGATGTTCTTCCAAGACACCTACTGGATAGTGAACTAATAATAACAATGTATTCATTCATGTATTATTGTATTCCTACCCCAATAATAAGTACTGGTGTTTATGTGTATGATTAGTAAGAATTGGTAATAATGGTGAATAAAAAAATTAAATTAATTAATATTGAAATAAGGATGTAAATAATAATGTGCATTTATTTCTAATACCCAAAAAAAATTAAAAAAAAGATATAATAATAATAATTGTAATAAATCCTGGGAGTTTCTATTGGTAATGCTGACTTCTGCTTAGCCTTCATCTTTAGATAATGTTCCACAGTTAAACAACTTCTGTCAGGACTGGAAGATATTGGAGCAGTTGACCCCCATGTTGCCTTTACCCTCCCTCGGTGTCTGTGGAGGTTTCTGTAAATCTGTCCATCTGGCTAGCACCACACCTCCTTTACATACCACAAAGGCCTGCTTTGGATACGTCTGATCGTGCTTGGCATCAGGCTAGGCTGAGCTTGAGTAGATATAAAGGCCTTTTAGCTATTTGATTTACGGGCAATGTGCTGCTGTGGACATATCTGATCGTGCTTGTGCTTGGAGGTGGTCTGGGTCTGCGTTCCCTCACACAACACTCTCCTGCAGCATACATTGCCTTGCTTTGTTCTTCCGATTTTGGTTCCCATTCTCAACGCCACCTTGCATCAGCAATTCATTTGTACCACTATCAGAGGCAAATAACTCAGAGGTACTTCTGTTGACTCGTCGCCCAAAGAGCCTTTCCTCCAAGCTGGACGATCATCTCTTCAAAGTTATTTGGACATGTCCTCTGTCGCTGACAAAGCTTGCCTGCTGTCTGTTTCCTTCCCTCATGCAGCATCATGGATATCTGTCACTCTTTCAGAGTTTCTCGGTCTCCAAAATTGACCCTTCCCAATTCCAGGTTGCCATTAGTGGTGGCTTAGCCTGGATGTTTCCCACGGTTCTTGCTGCACTGTGCCCTGAGATTGCTCTGGACCCACTTGGCCATCATGCTGTACCTGCAAAAGGGGTGGTGATGTGGTTTCTCACCACAACAAACTACATGGTGTCCTTGCAGAGTCCTGTCGGCGATCTCATTTGGGTGTCCAGGTGGAAATGGGTAGCAATGTCACCCCCAATCATAGCCACACTCGTCTTGCTGACCTTTTGGTTCCAAACTGGGTCCTGGGCAAGCCAGCAGCTTTCGATCTGTCAGTCACATCCCTGCTTAATCCCACAATTATTTTGGAAGCCAGAGTGACAACAGGTACAGCTGCTAGGACCACTGAGCAAAGAAAGCACTGTTCAAATTCTGCCAAATGAGATGAACTGGCTTGGGTCTGTGTACCATTGGTGGTGGAATCATATGGAGCTTAGGGAAAGAAGGCTTTGGAATCCATCTCCCGGCTAGCGTCGCGTTTAGCCACTTGCTCCTCAAAGCCAAAGTCAGTGGTCCTTACTGAACTCTATGGGTGTCTGAATCTTCACCTTGTGTGAGCTAATGCCATTGCCATCCTTTCTCATAGTATATATACTTGTGATGTAATGTAGGTGCAGTTATCAGTTTTTATACTTTGTGTATTGCCTGTAACGTTATAATAATGGTCAATACACACAAAAAAATTTACAATGCATACTACAGATAATGCACTGCCAGAGGCAAGTAATGGTACGATTAAATGCAGTTATACTTCCCCTATTTAAATGGATACAGTTTACAAAAGGGAGTAGATCTACACTAGACATAAAGGTGATGATATTGTTTGCAGGTACAACATGTTGAGGCAAGGAATTCTAGCTGTCCTTGGTTTTACCGGTGCAATCCCATAGGGCAACTGGTTATGTGCATGCACATTTTGAAGTATGAATATAGCATTCATGTATTTTTGCAAATAAGATCCTGTCATATACATATAAAAGCACCATAATGAATGAAGTTATACCCTCTGGGGATGTATTGCAGGATGGTTGGACTCCTCTGGTCACTGCAAGTCACAATGAACATCTTGAAATAGTGAAGTCACTCATTGAAGCAGGAGCTAATGTCAATCATACTACAAAGGTAGTGTAATTAAAACAAGGCTCCTAAATTTTCACACGTGGGTTTCAGTTCAGTTCAATAAATGACTTTTGCTCCAGTTGTGTGTGGATCGTGATGTACATGTAGAGTGGAATTGTATACATTACAGTAGTATGGTGGTGAAGGAGATACTATCCCAGTTGGCTGCATGCACAACAGAACCTTGCTGTGTCAGCCTTCAGTAGGCATCTTTGCAAACTTTCTCAGTATGCCTGTGGGTAGTGTATCATTTGAGCATTCGCTGCTATACATAGACATAAGCTTTAGGCACACTCTACCATGATGGAAGCTTTGCGTATATGTACAGTTCCAGCCATTCTGCTACTTGCCCTGATGGCTTCATAGACACACATTAGTGGGTATCTCGTAGTTTTCTGGAAGATGTGCAATAATTTTCTAACCCGTAGTTGCTAGACCCTCCCACCACATTAGTCATATGTTTTGAATACTACACTCACATTTGGGTATAACACTGAGATTCATGAACTTGCATGCTGGCAAAGATTATGTCTGTTGTATGTAGCTGCCATTACTACTACCATATACAATGCACGAAGGCTCTTTTTCTAGTATCAGTAACATCTCCCACATGTCTAACATCATGCAATGTGTATTCTTCAGAATGGGAACACAGCCCTGGACATAGCAGTGAATAATGGTCACAGCGAAATAATAGAAGTATTAAACAAGGTGAGATACACATTAAACCATCAAGCAATCTGCAATGTAACCAATGGTTTTATAGATAAGTACACAGTACATTTGTAATAATTATTTTAAAATTTCACTCTAACTTGTTTGCTTCCTTTCTATACCATCATTGCCATGTTATGGACCTTTTTACCACTGATGTCACAAAGGCATGGAATTAGGGGGGTGAACTTTAAATATGAAACACGTACTAAACTGCTACAAGCTTTTCATTTAACAAGTTTGTTAAACTGTATTTTATCACTTGTTTTGTTTTTGTTATATTTCATGTTGGTCATGTGATTTAGGAAACATAGTAAAGTTACGTATGAGGATATCACACATAGTTGTGTTATTCCATATCAGGGGGGTAAACTTCTCGTAACTTGTGAGTGTTGTAACTTCTTAGCCATAACCCCTGAAGGTACAGTATTTGATATAGGCATTCAACTATCATTTGTTTTATTTTTTAAGTGCGTCATAGTGACGATTCCCTCTTCGTGACTATTCTATTTGGTCTTGTATCTTCAAAAACATACACTGTATAGCCTATTTATGCATGGGGCTGAAGAGTACTATTAATGATGTCCTCAAAACGCACATGAGCATTGCTAGAGACTTTGTACTGTGTATTATCTCCTCCTCCCCTGACCCTCATATGTTGTAGGCTGTGTGTATTGTGTACAGACATGTGAGGCATGTCACATGTTGCATTTGATCTACACTGTACTTATGAGGGACATTATTGTTCCTCACATGCAGGCAGCCGCAACACAACTGCTCTCGGCTGCACGTGATGGAGACATAGCCACTTTGAGGAGACTATTGACCGAGGGTCATGTGGACATGAATACTACAGATGAGGTAGGTATGTCCCGTCCATCGTCTTGCTAAACTTCACTGGACTCTGTTTGGGTTCAGTTGGTGTTTATCATGCAATCTGTAACACACTTCAATGGAAGAAGTTTTCAACAGTACCAAAGCACATCAATAAATATCATTACATCACAAAGGTCATGCACTACAGTGTCATGCACAACCTGGGATGTCCTCAGACAGATATCTTGTGCGCATCCTTGTGTTATATAATGTTAAAAACCATTCATAAAGTTGTAGAAACATCTGGTACAATGCTAGATGCCATCCAGCTAGGGATTCAGAAATCTCTTCATTTGTCCACTTGAGAGCATAGGTGAAGGGAATGGTCATCTCCAGAATACATTTAACCACTATTTGTACATCTGTCATAACCGTCTTCTAAGCTGCAACATTTGTTTTGTAGAATGGTCGGAGTCCATTGTACACATCAAGTTGTAATGGACATCTTGATGTACTGAAGGTACTAATTAAAACTGGGGCTGATATCAATCAGGCTGATAAGGTCAGTGCACATATATGCAGTGTCATTGTAACATGTACATGACATCATAGTCTGTGATCAATGCATCTCTGTGTACATGTGACCCAAGCCACACAGCCTCTTAGTAGTGGTTTGTGAAGGGGATGGTGGGTAATGGGAGTTATTACTTCTCTCTTTTATTGCCTTTTTCCTTAGCAACAATGATAACACAGTCCACACCCAACACTAGGTTACAAGAAGATGTGGGGTATAAGTCATTGCATGTGGTGCATTGTATGACACACAGCATGTCTTACTGAGTGGCAATAGAGTGTCATTGTGACAGTATTGTAGTGGAAACCATGCAGCCCAGAGAGTCTAAATTGCTATTTGTATTGCTCTTAATTACGATTTGTATTGAGGTTTTAATGGAAATTTTGATGTAGTGAAGTCTCTAATTACATCTGGGGCTAATATCAAATAGGCCATTAAGTTGGGTACATATATGAATTATAATTGTAATACATTCACTCATATCTACACGTGTATGACATCATAGCCTGTGATCAATGATGCAGTCGAAATGATGCAGCCCAGAGAGTCTAAATTACGGTTGTCCATGTGCGCCTAAGGCTAAGGCCAATCTGACCGAGCATAGCTACATTCATATCATAGAATCACTTATGTCTTGGTTAGTTGGTTGGTAGTAGTATCTGCCTTGTAGTTAAGCAGCACTTATGTATTATGTACAGTAATATGTGTTATGTACAGTATTCCAGAGCAGAGAGGGATAATATAATGTGATTTAGGACATTGCAGTGCTTTGTTTACATACATATAGATGTTTATTTAGCATGAAATTATCACATTTGTAAGAGTTCTTCACAGCTCAGGGACATACTCACTTCAACAGATTATGTCAAGAGAATGGCTTTTCGTGCCATCTTCGAACTTGGAAGACCTAAAGAACCTTGTGTACTCTTTAGATAAAAATAGGAAAGAGTCAAAACAAAGTGATATTTTAGCATTAAGAAGCTAATTGATATTCATGATACATTTTGAACTATGGAGCCACACCCTTTTAATACAATACAGCCTCTCATGGTAGCCTTTTGTGGTAACAATATTTCTGCTGTGCTTGCAATTCACTTCGTGATATTACAGATTGTTTTCATTTGTAGTCAGTATTTTCACACCTTGTAGTTCCCTAACAATTTGACATTAGAGTAAACATTTTTGAATAAATAAATAAATTTGACTAAATGTCCCACGTGGGATTTTAGTTCAGTTCGTTAAATGCCTTTTGCTCCACGTGTGTGTGAATCATGTTGTAAAACGTAATTGTATACATTACAGTAGGATGTTGGTGAATGAAGATACAATCCCAGCCGTTTAGCTAGTTGTTTGAATCGAAATAGAATACAAGAAATGAGCAGTTTTATGTCGTAAAAACCGTGCGGTTGTAGAGAACAAATGGGTTGTTCCCATCCTCATTCCCAGTCCCGGAATAATCCTACTCCTTCTTCTTGACAACGCATAACTCGGGATAGGAACACTTTTAATGAAATTACACCATTAGCTACAGAAATGGCTGGAAGAGTGCCTTCTGTGATCAAATAGTCGATGCTAACTTTTGGTAATTGTATTGTTAGATTTAAGCCATACTAAATGCTAATTGGTTCATTACTGAAGCCAGAATGTTGACAAGTTTTAGAATTGTCAACACCAACAAGAAAACAACAGTAATGATTTAACAATGAACTATACAGTCTGTGTAAGACGTAAGGTCAGTATCATGGTCCTAGCACTCACACCATTGTAACAATTAAGCCTGAATGAAAGGGCTGTTTGACAGTACTATTCAAAGCAAATAAGTCATCATAAAGATCATACACTACAGGGGGGACATCGTGATGTGATGTCCACAGACTGATGTTTGCTGCATTCTCATTTGCCAACTGATTATGTGTGTGCAAGTGTTGAAGAGTATTCATCTGTTTCTGCAAAAACAATTATGTCATAATGCAATGAAGTAAAATACCCTCTGGTTATTATGGGTTTTGAATTGCATGATCGGTCAAGTCCACTGTCCATTGCAAGTCAGAAAGGACATCTTGATGTAGTGAAGACACTCATTGAAAATGGATCTAATATCAATCAGGCAGTTATGGTCAGTACACATTCCTACACATCTATAAAAATTACATCACCAATTTTAATCATCCACTGATGCATACAAGTCGTAAAAACTAGTCATCAAACTGGTTTTTAAATCAAAATGGTACTTATTGGTGAAATAGTAGTGATGTAGCCATCTTAAATGACTTGATATTGGAGCCAACTACTATTCATGATGAACACTATAGAAATGATATGAATAAATAAATGACAAAGGTCATACACTAAAGGGTCATGCACAACAGTTGATGTCCGCAGCCAGATGTCTAGTGCATCCAGCACTGCATCATTGTATGACACACAGCATGCCTTACTCAGTGGCAATAGAGATGTAATATCAGTGACTCATACAGGTATCTGATTGGTTGTTAGTGACTCGTACACATACATGTATCTGATATTATGGAGAACTATCATGATAGTGATGTAGTGGAAACAATGCAGCCCAGAGAGTCTAAATTAAGGTGGTCCATTTGGGCCTGTCTTGGTTACTTTGGTGTAGTCCCCAGTCCAACTCTGGTATATGGTGTATGATGCATTAGTATGCTATACCCACCTGACCATGATGTCAACTACATGTACATGTAAGTCACACATCCATCTTGACAACAAGATTAATTTGACCACCTGATTTCCTGGAGAAAATGAAGAATCATTAATATTGTCTACTATGCAATCAATTACATACTCCAGCAGAGCTTAAAAGATGTAATAAAATGTATATGCCGTTTTCACCCTAGCAAATGATGCCTCTTAGATAGGCAGAATTGTAATGAAATAGAAAGTAGGTCTTTTATTCGCATTAACTCTTTGGCGGACAAAGCCAATTATTACGGTAAACATGTTGTGCAAAATAAAAGTGTTGCGTGTTGCAGGAAAACATATTTAGCAAACAACTTGCACTATATGACCAGGAAACAACTGATCAATATGTTGTTGACTGCAAAGTGTTAACTGTTTAGATAAACAGAGTGGCTTTAGTATAGCACCTGTGGCGCAATATTGCTCTGTTGCCCGTGAAAGAGTTAAATATATAATCATATTATAATGAAAACATACACTTAGACAAAAAAATACGGCATATAGTTGCATTGAAATGAACACTTTTGAAAATTAATAAGTACCACATCCGTGAGGAATATGAGGGAGGCCGGATCCATTCTCCTGTATCATACTCACTTCTCCCACGTACCCATATTGGCATGTTGCGTCTGTTGTGCACATCACTAACCTCTATCATCCACAGATACCTGGATATCATGTCCCAAATCTTATAACTCATTATGCAAATTATTCATCAAGGAAAATAAATTGTACTGACTTGTCCTATGATTAATATTGGGACCAAGTATTCAAGATAATCAAGTGTATAAATAAATTTGTATACGTATCACTGGCTGTGAAGGTTTTTAGACTATTCTTCCTTGACAGATGTCTGTTGCGTTACAAAAGGATTTGTTATCTAAATTTCAGTGGTGCTAAAAACCCAACTCCTGATACAAACAATTACTTACATTTAGCGAGACTGCCATTTCATCTCTGTTTGTCCAATCACTTTTTTCAGTGTGGTCTGTTAAACCCATTGGTTGGAAGAATTGTTTGGAAGTAGCTTTGAATGTTTAAAATGTCTCACCAAGTGCAGAATACATGTACAATAGACACATGACATCAATAAAGATATTCTCTCCCCAAGTTGCCTTGCCTGCAGAGTTTAGTGGTGTGACCAGTCCTACCATGTGATTAGAGACCGTGTTAAGAGAGGTTATGGAGAGGGTGGGTGTGATGAGGGAGGATTTGGTGTAGGAGGATGATGGGAATGGAGGGTTTGGCAAGGGAGGTCTGATGTGATACTGTTCATGTGTAATATGTCAACCCTCACCTACATTGGTTTAAGATGCAGACAATTGTATTTCATGATGGGATCCATTAAAAGCATCACGTTTTAATGGACATCTTGACGTAGTGAAGGCACTAATTAATGCTGGGGCTAATATCAATTAGGCCGCTATGTGTACACTGTACAACATCATAGCATTTGATTAATACATAACTCTGTATGTGTACATGTGACCCAAGCCACACAGCCTGCAGGGAGTGATGTGTGAATTTACATATCACTAAACGTGTATGACATTATAGCCTGTGTGCATGCCATCCATACCACACAGCATGTCTCAACAGAGCATCATCATGACTGTGATGTTAGTGATCTCATACATAATGGAGGCACCTTCTCCATTGTCTCCACACATGCTACAATGACTGCATTGTTTTAAGTCTATCACTGGTCTCGCTGTCCTTTGTTTTACAGATGCATTCCCATAGGGCAACTGATAATGTGTGTGCATGTGTTGAAGAGTGAATATAGCACATATACATGCAGGAGCACCAGAATGAATGAAGTAGAATACCCTGTGGGAGTAAATGATGGGATTTGTATTGCAGGATGGTTGGACTCCTCTGGTCATTGCAAGTGAGAATGGACATCTTGAAATAGTGAAGTCACTCATTGAAGCAGGAGCTAATGTCAATCATACAACAAAGGTAGTAAAAATATAACACCATTATTTACGGTCCTAAATTTTCACACATGGGTTTCAGTTCAGTTCAATAAATGACTTTTGCTCCAGTTATGAGTGGATCGTGATGCACATGTAGAGTGGAATTGCATTCTGTGTGTATGTATGTACAGTGAGGCCTGGACTAAGGGCAAAGTGGGGCCCATACAGTTCTCTTGGGCCTCCCCACCTCCTCCCCTTACCCTCTTCATGATCAGTCCATCTACCCACCAGCTCTCCCATGAGTATTATTTGTACATTACAGTTGTGGAAGCATTGCTAAGCAAGTATGCATGTGGAAGTGGAAGCTGTTATGAAAGCACATGTAAGGGTAAATATGGTTGCATCAATGAATTTCTGAATGAATTAGTCATGTATAAGAACGATTCATCTGAGGTGAGGGAGGTAGGCAAACCTGTACTTGGCAACATGAGAATAGCTTTATTTTTCAGGAGATTAGTTAATGCATGGATGTTAATGTTATTGATCATACCAATGCAGCCATTCCACTACTTGCCTACTACACTCACATAGGGTACTTGCCTGCCAACAAAGATCATGTCTATTGTATGTGCTCTAAACTTTTATAATAGCCATGTGGCATACATAATAAAATATGCTAGCTAACCAGTTGCCATTACTACTACTAAATAAATGGCACAACAGTTCATTTTGTAGTATTAGTAACAACTTCCACATGACTGAAGACATGCAATTTGTATTTTTCAGAATGGGAAAACAGTCCTGGACATAGCCGTGATAAACGGTCACAGTGAAATAATAGAAGTTTTGAAGACTTCTCAAAGCAAGGTATGTATGCAATGTTATAGACATTTTACCGCTGATGCCACACAGGCATGGAATTAGAAATGGGGGGGGGGGGGGGGGGGGGGGGGGGGTCTATAAGGACTTGTATCCTTGAAAACAAATAGCCCTTCTATCACTAGTAAAAGGTCCTTCCTATCCCACTCCAAGTTTCTTGACAAGAACATTTGTATTTTCTTGTAGCATGTGCAAGTTAATTGATACTGGTCAATAATTTTGCATTGTCTAATTCATTGTTAGGTACACTCCGATGAACAAAGGAGAGGTAAGGTTAATTTGTGACTATGGCAATATTTCATGATCTTGTGCTTTGTATGCATTTATTTAGTAGTGTCAACATCAAATACAATATACATGATTAATGCAGAAACAGTTGATTGCTTAGAACAACTTCCATTTATTGGTTTCCTTGGCAAACGTATTTTTTGCTGCCAATGATTAAGCTATATGAAACCGATAATTTTCGTAGAGACAGCTACACCTTGATATAGGAGCATACTATTGTAATCTGTTGCACTCTCACTGTATAGTTTTCACTTTTGCATAACTGTCACATATAGTATATACTATCTGTGATAAGAGTAAGGATGCAAGTTAATATTTGTGACAATGATTAAAATCAAGAGTACACACATGACAAATTTGTTTATAGATTGCACTAAAAATGGTAATTTCGGTATGGTCTTCAAACGAACAGAATTTCATTCACAAATAAGTATATCATAATGCAACTCAATATCAATAGTAAATTATAACTCACTATTGAGGTTATCTAATTGTAAGTAACAAATAAAGCTTGAATTATTTATAGATTGACAACTAATGTTTATTTTTTAATGATACATATAACATATACAGCAATAATACTAAATATAGATTGTACACAGCACCACAGCAGTTAATGCACACTAATACTACTACGTAAATGAGCACACACAAAATACACAACGACTATGTCTGAACAGCTGATTGTCGACCTATAGTTAAGCTGGGATGTCAGAGCTGACGCCATATGCTTGGGATAGCAGTGCTTTTGCATTTGCCGTGACTAGAACCAAGTTGAGCCTACCATACAGTGTTGAGGTGGCATGCGATTTGGAGCAATTTAGTCTAGCAGCCAGGCGAGAGGCAAGGCGTGAAAGATGTAAGCGTGCTTCTGCTCCCCAGCAACCAGAAGTCTCAACAGCTAAAGGTATGCATGACCAGCCTAGCTCTGAGCACTTAACATTGTTGGAGGCATGCTTCCTTTGTTCGGAAACCCGGGCAGATGATCCTGCTGTCACACACGCTTCATTGAGAATGCTTTGATTAAGCGGTGATGCAACAGTGAGATCAAAAGCTGCAGGTTTCCCCAGATCCCAATTTGGCACTAGGACATCAGCTGGCCGGGTGCGCCGTTCATCGTGCCCCAAACCACTTCCTACCTCTATTTGTCCACCAACACCAGCCTGTCTGCAGGATTCAAAAAAGGTATTTCTAAGTTGGTTGTGGCGTGACACTACATCCCCATTATATCTACATGTTAGGGCGTGGTGACCTAAGGGATCTAATGACTGGGTTGAACAAGATGGGCACCTACTACCACCAAACATGTCGATACCTAGCCACCATTTTAAGGCTGTTTGGAATTCAGCTGTGCAAGGTTTGATGAAACAGACATTAAACGAGCCCTGTTTGGAATAGAGGAGGCATCATAAAGCAACTGAAACTGCTTGTTCTCTATTTTAGGGGCAGCATCTTTTGGGTTGTTGGAGAATTAAGAAACTCATCAATAGAAATAGGCCAGATGCACCCCTCCTTCTGTAGCACTGGAAGGATGGCACTTATTTGATGAGGAGGTCAGCCAGACTTTTTCAGATAGCATGTGCATTGACCCATCTGATTCAGTTTGGCAACAGGCCCAGCTACGTCTGAGCAGGGGTGGTCTGGGGCTTCGCAGTGCATCATTACCCTCATCAGCAGCATTCATGTCTCCTTTTCGATGTCGGGCTTTGCTACCAATACTAGTCACCATCTTCTCCGATCTTTGGACCACTTTAATGCATGTGTTTCCCCGGCAGAGGCAATATGGACCATCCGACAGAAGCCACCGCATTGGCGTAGCAACATCAGAGCAACTTGGGAGTCAACTGAACCTACTTCTTTTAACAGTGCCAAAAACGTTTATTAAAATTATTTGGTTCAACTTGAGTATTTGGCACAATTTTTTGATAGCCTTGATTTTGTTTACGTTTACTTAACCCATGATCACATTCTAGAACTTTGTTTACACTAACATTATTTGCCTAGTTTGAGTGGATTATGCTGTAAATCATTTTGCTGAAGTCAATGCTGTAAAATTCTATCCTTTGTCTTACAATTGCAAACATTAAGCAAGTTATTTGTTCCAAAATCAGTTATTTAGCATATTTTGTATTAATAACGGCAAGTTTTTATGGTATGAGAGAATAAATAAGATTGTAAATTACATCAAGGCCCCTAAATTTGTGACCACATATTCTATTATGATAAAAGTTGCTAATTTATTCCATATGTTATGTATAAACCACTGATTAGTTTTAATGGATTTGGTGGTTTTGATAATCTCAATTTAATCATACATGGATTTCATAATATTCTTAGTGTTTAATCATGTGCATGTAACAAACATTTCTAAATTGCGCTTTTTTTAATGATGATTCTTGATTTTAATCACCACTGAAATTGTAGAATGCTTTCAGTTGGTGAATGAAAAGTTGCATAAAGGATATCCCTACATTAGTGATGCCCATTGGTAGGTAAAGCAATACATCGTTATAATTTAAAAGTCACAATACACATCACATCACCATATTTACTCATTTCATATATGAAACAGAGAAGGCCCTCACAAATTACCTGGACTGAGGTATAAATAATAAGTAGTGACATTGTATACATCAACACTCATATTTTTCAACAGCTACGTTGCACTGTACATTGCCAGAGATGATATTCATTGGATTTTGGACCATTTGCTTGGGATTAATAGACAATGCAGATTTCTTTCCTCTTTAGACCAAGATAAATAGTAATCTGTATTATGTTCTTTGGTAAAATGTTTTATAGACACATAGCTATGCATAAAATCCACTGTAAAGGCCTCATTTTATCTCAATATTTGTGCAATAAATTTTATGTAAGCACTTGCCCCACAATACTATGGTAAAAACCTTTTTGTACCTTCTACTGTAAAAACAAAGAGCCCTACAAATACCTTTTGCCAACTCTTTGCCTACTCCAAAAATGTGGTTTAAAATTATCTTACATGGCATTACAATACTATGCCCACTCTTACTCTCTGAAATAGCAAGCTAAAGCAGTGCCTCGGCTATTTTTACCTTACTCATTTCAGATTAATCTATTAACCATAATTGACAAAAATATTTCACATGTGTTTAGCAAACCTTTTTCTTATCAATTCGGGCCATTGTTTGCGCAATGATAGAGTATGTTGTTTATCCACAAAGTACACCCATGGCTTTTTTATGTATTTCAAAAGTTATTTATCATTATGTATCAGCAATGCTGTACTGATCCTGCTTGATGGTAATGAAACCAAGTCGTGAACTACATGTATATGGGCATCATACTGACTTTATCAATCTTACACTTGCTCAGAAAAAAACATTTGTGTTTCAAACAGTAGTGCTTTCCTCCACAATGTGATTTTTCAGCTCTGTATACGGCTGGAAAACAGCCAACCACCTGTAATGTAGCAATCATTAGTAATTCCTTTAAGCCTTAGATTCATTAGTATTCAATTGTTCTGTTGTTCAGTTAAAAAAGGTAGGTTAATGTTAAAATTGTTCTTAAAAGTAGTCCAAGGCTAGGCTCCTCTCTGCCTCTAAAAAGGAATCTTGGTTGCACACCCTACCAGTTACTTCCCTGGGTCTTCTCTTGGATGATAACACTATTTGCTTAGCCATTGGCCTTTGTCTGGGGGCCCCACATTTGCATCCCTCATACTTGCACTGTGGATCAAATGTGGACATGCTTAGCACTCACGGGCTCAGTTGTCGTATTAGTGCTGGTTGTCACTTACGCCATGCCATTGTTAATGACATTCTACACAGGGCTTTGTCCTCTGCCAATTTTCCTTCTCGGCTAGAGCCCACTGGTCTCGACCGAACAGATGGTAAGCGACGCGATGGAATCACCATAGTTCCTTCGTCAAATGGCAGATTATTGGTTTGGGATGCTACCTGCGTAGACACTTTTTCCACTTCCCATCTATCTATCGCAGCCTCTGAAGTGTGTGCAGCAGCAAACCAAGCACAGCAGACCAAGATCAAGAAGTACAGTTACCTCACCTCCCATGCATACCATTCTTTCACTCCTGTTGCCTTTGAAACTTCTGGAGTCTGGGTCCTCGCTCCATGTCATTTTTGACAGACTTGGGTCACGGCATTGCAAATACCACAATTGACAACAGCTCTCTAGCATACCTCATGCAAAGTTTTTCAGTTGCCATTCAGAGCGGGAATGCTGCAACCATTTTGGGAACTTTGCCTCCAACCCTCTCCCCTCCTTTCAATGATGTTGTTTAGTGGTAGTAGGTTTTGTAATTGTATCGAATTGTCACTTCGGTGTATGAATACTGCATTGTGAAGAAAAAAATTTCTCCCTTCACTGTCAAGCCATAATACCTGTCAAAAAGTCCCATACAAAGTGTACTCATACCTGTAGGGTCACAAATTGCATTTCATCAGAGCCGACGAATTGTTCAGACCTATTTATAGAAGAGCTATACTCACAACTCATCAATAAGAAAAAAAATGCTTTGGGAAGCTCATCTTTATATATGCACTAATGTCCTATATAGCCAACAAAATGATGTTGCATAATCGTGGCTCTTTCAACGTAAGGATCATGTCCAAGTGATTATAGGACTACTGGAATACTTGTAATATAGTTCAGGTCTAGTGTCTTGTTAGACTTCATTAAATTGTCAAACATACCAAACATAATGCAATCTGTTTGCACTTCTAAACTAAAGGGTAGTTACAGTACTAGTTGAATGAACATATTCCATGTACATTTAAACATGTGAGAGTGCACGCATTACTACTTGGCTTATACTGTACATGATGATACAAATAAATCAAAAGGTGTGTCACAGTTGGATGAGTGCTTCTAAATAACCATAAAATGTCTAACTACTCTATCCTGACTGTTGGAAGACCAGCATATACATTTAGTTTGTACTCCAATGTTCACTAGTTTGTAAGTTTCCTCTCTTGAATCAGAGGAATTTCTGTTTGTGTCATTTAATATGAATCCTAATCACAGATGTATTGTGAATTCCAGTCACTGATATACTATGTATCATGTTCTTGCATTTTTCCCTACTAGAAATTCCTTCTCCTCCAATTGGACTGAAAGTTGATAATGTTAATAGCACATCTATATCCATATCTTGGCAACCTCCATATGATGCAAGGTGTATTATAAGAGAATATCAAGTCAGCTACACTATGCACGGTGGAAGTGAACAGCTTCGTGAAGTTCAGGACACAACCAGTACTGACCTGATTTCTCTTGAACCACACACTGAGTACACTATACGTGTAAGGGCCAAGACAGTACACTTTGGGGACTACTGCACTCCAATCACAATTTACACTATAGAGACAGGTAAGATGTGATAGAAATATATAGATTTGTACTGATTACAAAAACTTATGATCCAGCAGGCTATGTTTTGCACTGTGGGTATATACAGTTTAACATCATTACCCAAAAACGTAGCACTTAATTTTGTAAATTTGATCGATACGTCAGTTGAAATATTAGCCTAACACTTATACTCTGTATAAACCTCGAACTTCATACTGTCTCAGAGCCTACGAATTCTTCAGATCTATTGATAGCAGAACTATACTCCAACTTTGCAGTTTGAAAAAAAATGTATTGGTAAAGCTCATCTTTATATATGCACAAATTCATCTTATATAACCATCAAAACATTGTTGCAGAATCACAGCTCTTCAAGCGATCACATCATATGAAGTCCAGGTGTTATGGTACTGCTGGAATACATGCAGTATAGTTCAGGTCTAGCTTCATCTTGAACTTTATGACATTATAGTAGCTCTTGTTTTCGCTTCTAAACTAATGGTAGTTACAGAAGTTGTTGAAGGAATATATTCCAATTACTTATAAACATGTGAGAGGGCACACATTACTTTTTGGCTTATACTGTACATTATGATGCAAATCAATCCAAAGTGGTATCACAGTTAGATGTGTGCTTCTAAATAACCATAAAATGTCTAACTGCTACTCTATTCTAGCAATTGGAATACCAGTGTGCACATGTACTTTGCACTTTGTCACTATAGTTTATAATTTACCTCTCTTGAATCAGAGGGAATTTCTGTTTTGATATGAATTCTGCTCATTGATGTATTGTGTTAGTATTTTTCAGTGCTTATAAACATTTTTCCCTACTAGAAATTCCTTCTCCTCCAATTGGACTGAAAGTTGATAGTGTTAATAGCACATCTATATCCATATCTTGGCAACCTCCATATGATGCAAGGTGTATCATAAGAGATTATCAAGTCAGCTACACTATGCACAGTGGAAGTGAACAGCTTCGTGAAGTTCAGGACACAACCAGTACTGACCTGATTTCTCTTGAACCACACACTGAGTACACTGTACGTGTAAGGGCCAAGACAGTTCATTTTGGGGACTACTGCACTCCAATCACAATTCACACTCTACAGACAGGTAAGATGTGACAGAAATGTATAGATTTGTACTATACAGTTTAACATCATTACCCAAAAACCTAACACTTAATTTTGTAAATTTGATCGATATGTCAGTTGAAATACTTGTACATATTAGTTACAGCAAAAACATAATACCGTCTTATTTCAATGTACAGTATTCATCATTTGGAATCATTTCCGCAAACAGAGACCTAACACATACATTATATAATTTCCTACATGCTATGGAAATGTAGACATGCTTTGAAGTGAATGGCTAATTAATAGGTCAGAGCTTTAAAACTCTCAGATTGTATGAATAGCTGTGAAGATGTCATTTAAGACTTGTGGAACATTACAAAACTTCAATTCTGGACAAACATGCACTAGGTCCCTTTTCGTGGAAACAATCCCGTAAAGGTGTAAAGTTATCTGCATTTGCACTACATTTGTAATTTATAGTTTTATCATAATTTAAATTCCTTTCTCCTGTCAGAAAATGTATCCGCTGTTTTGAACAATTCTAAACATATCATGTTTAAACAACTGAGAATTATCAAATTAATTTTCTATGGAACCCCAAGAGCTGGGAAAACCACTCTTAGAAAACAGCTCCTGAGAGTTGTTGAGGGTGTAGGGTTGCAACCCAGTGGCAGCAACATTGAACCTAGCACAAATATTGCAGAAGTGTGTGGTCCTATTTTTGTGCAACGAATAGCGATGACAAATGAGGGACGCAATGAATGGAAATGGACTTGCCAAAAATTAGACGACATAGCAAAATCCCTAATGCAATGCTTAGGCAATACAAAATTACACTGTGATACTGAAAGCAATGATCTTCCAGAAGAATCACTAGATGAACATATAATAAAAAATGATGGACAGCAGAATTCAAGTTTAGAGTCTCAACATAGTGTTGGATCACGTGATTTGGGTGCAGACAGACCACCAATGCAGGTTTTAACAGAAGAAACAAGGAAACAATTTCACCCTTCTGAAACTTTTGAAACAAATGAAATACAAAAACTGTTTACAACAGATATAGATATTACAGAGCTTTTCCGCAATGCTATTAAAACCGGGAAATGGGAAGAGGTGGTGGGAGCTCTTAACATTGATAAAGCAACGTTTCTGCAAATTATTGATGGCGGGGGACAGCCCAGCTTTCAAGAGATATTTCCTCTACTAGTAAGTGGTCCATCTCTAACAGTTCTTGTTTTTAAATTGACCGATGATCTCGAAGCATTACATTCAGTTCAGTATCAGCCAGAAAGTCAACGTGAAGGGCAAAAGGCGTGGCAGGATACCTATGTTGTCAAAGATATTATTTCCCATGCTCTTGCCAGTTTTGCAGTGTCACAAAAAAAAGAGCCGTTTGCGTGCAAAATATTATTAATTGGCACCCATAAGGATAAACTGGAGGTCTCTCAAGACCCTCAATCTGACAAAGAGAGAAATAAAAAAGCACAAATTGAAAGCATTGCTATGAAATTGTATGGCTGGCTACACCCATCAAAAGCATTTGAATCCATCCAGGTGCAAAGCATGGAAGACTTAATTACTGGCATTGATAATTTTAGTCAACATGATATAGTGTTAGTGAAGAAGAAAATTGAAGAATTGATATTACAAATCGAATCTCAAGATGTTCCTGCTCCTTGGCTGGTGTTTGATTTTGTGCTTCATAAACTTGCGGAAATGAAGAAGCTCTGCAAGTTAGGAAAGAGTGACTGTAAAGACATAGCACATGTGTGTGGTGTTACGGAAAACATAAATGGTGTTCTACACTATCTCCACTATGAAGCTGGCACGTTGCTATACTATTCCGACATCCCTGGATTAAATGAATATGTGATTACTGACTTTCAGCTCATATTTGATTCCATCTCAAAAATTATTATTCAGTATTTTGAAAATTCTATATCTGGCCCACACTTGAAACATAAGAAATTATTCACACAGAAGGGACAATTTGATGCTTCAGTTCTAAGAGGTGTTGAGGGCTGCTTAAAAGTACAGGAACTAATTAGTCTATTACATCATCGTCATATTATATCTAAAATGGAAGGAACAACTATGTATTTTATGCCTTCTGTACTACCCAAAGATAGACTGTCTTGTAACCTATCTGACAAATCTTTGAGCTATTTAGTGTTGTTTGATCATGGCTACTGTCCTGTTGGGCTTTTCTGTGCAGCAACAATCAAACTTATTGTTTCACACAAATGGGAACTCAATAAAAGTGCATCCCAATTTAGAAATAAAATAGACTTCTATTGTACATGTTCAGGAAAATCATATAATGTAATATTTAGTGAATTCTCTGCACACTATGAAGTATGCCTTACGGGAGATGCATTGCCAGAAGTGAAATGTAAGGTTTATCAAGATATGAATGATGTGCTTTCCACTGTTTGCAAAGATATGAAATATCCATCCCCAACATATGGATTCTATTGTCCAAAGAAATGCATGTATGAAAATGGTAGTTATGTACATGATCCACATCCTGCTACGTGTGCATTCGATGATGAGTCTCAGGAAATGAAATGTTACTATAGTGGTACTCCAAGTGATCTATCAGAGGAACATAAGCAATGGTTTAAGCAGGTATGTGTTACAAATGCATCATAATAAACGAATTGTTGAAGGATAGAAACTGTTGGGTTAGCAGTATGAAATGTATACATGGGTGGATATGTTAAAACATTTGCTTAATACCATTCCAGGAGCAGATGATGTCACACAAGTTGAAAAGAGGTATAGCGAACTATTAGATGTAGGGGTGGGAATGGAGTAAAGAAACAATTGGCAACAAACAACCATATCCTTTCAAACCTGCACCATCACCATGGCAACTGACATATAACATTATGCATTCCAAGTTCATTTGTAATCCTTTAGTGTGGTACTTGTCACCTACAGTACTCAGGCCTGAGTTATAACACTTGTACTTTTATAACAAACATGTGAGATCATTTCTGCAAAAAAAGGGACCTAGCGTATACACAATACAATTTCCAGTACGCGCAATAGAAATGCAACCCTTTCATTGAAGTGTATTGCTAATTACAAATTCAACACCTAACAACTCCATGACAGATACTCCATTCTAGGTGTGTAAATAGCAATGTGTAGAGGACATTTCAGACATATAGAATGTCATAAATTTTGAAATCTAAAAAATTTGCATTAGGTCACTTTGTGGAAACTATCCTTTATAATGTTTTATTATTCCTTAATCGCTAAATTTAGTATAAGAAAGCTAGCGACAAGATAGGTCATGATATCTGAAGCATGAGTATTTCCATAGTATTATTTCCTGTTTACATCTAGTTCTTTTTGTTTGTAGTTTCCACTGTGTATACAAGCTATTACGTGCATGTACATCATCCCCTTCTGTTCCTCTATAGATTCAATTATACTAACTGATGAGAACCATACTCAAATTTTTCATATGACCAAGAAAGCATGCTCTGAATGGAGAGGCATTGGCATGAAGCTTGGCTTCACGGACAATGAACTATCTGCCATAGTAAGAGAACCTGGCCGCACTCATGAAGAGCACTACTATTCAGCCATGCTGATGAGATGGTTGGACTGGGCACCACCCAATCACTACCTCCCCTCAGTCCAACAACTATCACTTTGCATGAAGTGGGAAAAGAGAGAGTGGCTTTTGAGATGGACAATCATCATTGGTCCAACATACGTCTAAGTGCTCCTAGCCATCTCAGCTGTACTAAATTAAAATAATAGTTGAATTTTGTATTTGCATTGTAATTTTAGTTTAGCTTATATTGTAATTTTTAGCGTATATTGTAATTTTAGTTTGATTTTTGCTTGTATTAGTGTTCTTATAGATGTTGTCTCACCATTGGAAATGCCATGCATTTGTATCAATGTTCAACTAGTGTCATTAGGAAGGAGGCTGTGTCATCTCCCCATCACACCTGGTGATGCGGTGTGTTTCTCCATAGAAAGCAGTGTCCCAAAGGCTGTCACATGCACCACATGGTCACATGTGGGCAGAAAGCTAGCGCTTTTTAAAACAACACATATTGTATTGTAAGTGACCAGTTTAAGATTAAGCTGGTATCCATTGAGGCCAGGTTCTGTCTCCACGTACACCCACCTCCTCCAGACATGATGATAGGCATCAACTCACACACCACACAAAGCCAAAACATAGTTTCTGTTGGCCGTGATTCACTCTCAGGTGATAGGTGTTCTGGAGTTTACGTCATCATGAGTGTAATATATGAAATATTATTTTTCTTCAAAACTTCAGCAATAGTAACAGCAATTATAACGACAGAAACAACACGAAACAGATGGAACACACACACACACACATAAAAATAACTACTATGTAGTACATAATAAAGTTTAATGTTCCCAGTTACATGCATAAACTTGTGAGGTCACTGTTGTGTGATCCAGGAAGTCAGCTGTTCCGATAACAGGACTTCAACACTGGCACTCCTTAATACATCAATCAATATCATCCAGGTGTAAGGAAGTGATCTGCGTCTCCTCCACTCAGAAATATCTCACCACATGCTCTGAGGTAATCCTCCAGGCTTTGGTGCTATAGATGTATTGCCTGAAGTTGGGCTCATGTGAAACTAAGTTCAAGTCCCAAAGGTGTCAATACAATACCACTATGTGATAACAGCCATACTGAAGTTTTTAAAATGGCTAAAAAAGCATGCTCTAAATGGAAAAGCATTGGCCGAGAACTTGGCTTTACAGAAGAAGAACTGTCCTCCATTGTACGGGAACCTGGGCAAACTGGGGAGGAGGACTACTACTCAGCCATGCTGATGAGGTGGCTTCACTGGGCACCACCCAATCACTCCCTCCCCTCAGTACAATAACTATCATCAGTTTTGCGTGAAGTGGGCTTTGAGAGACTGGCGTTTGACCTGGATGAGAAGTACAGTCAGCCACTTGAGTGTGTTCCTTGACTTCTTAGTTTGTACAGAGGCAGTAATTATATTTATTTTTCTGTTTGGCATAACATTTTTGATCATTTTGTAAGTGTTTGTTTTCATGGTACAATTTATGCTGTAGATACTAATCCCCATAGAATGTTTGGTTGATACTGGAGCTGCACTTTCTCTCCTGCACGGAGATCACGGCGCGACAGTGTACCGTATGCAGCCTTGTATATTGCTCTCAGACTCAGTACACGTCATGTATTCGAAGCGTTTCAAATCCATTTTCTGTTCTGCATACTTGAAGGCTAGTGCTTAAACCCTGAACCACGCCAGCAATAATTTAACGGCAAACTTTAATCAAATTACAGCTGAAACTTGGTCAAAAAATAAGCAGTATAGTTCCATACTGGCGATCAAAGTCTCCATCACATTTTCCTGATGTTTTCATTTGGCCGTAGTACACCTGGCTCAAGAGCTGTGGTCAGAAAGGAAAGTCATAGCATGCCTACTCTGTACCTGCGTTTCTTCTTTTGCATTGCCGGGGTTGGTCACTTCCGCCATTTCAGTCTCGATGTACTCGCTTAAATATCTCCTGACCCTGAAGCTATTGGCACGCGCACATAATCCACATGCACATATACAACGAACTATGCTCTTCGTAATGGCGTTCTATTGGTTGGCACTGTGCTTAAGAGAACAAACATGACGTAAGCATGTAAACCTTTGTGACAACTTGAAACGCCCGCCTCACTGCATCTACTGAATCACACTTGTCCTGGTTTGACATAAGCAACACCGTATAGTGTACAGTGTAAACACGCACAACTTACCAGGCCTAGACTGCTTAAGTCCGTTCGGTATGCCTTTATAACCTCCGCCTGTCACCCGCGTTGTCCGAAACTCTTGGAACTCTCTATCTTGCACAGTTGCACCTCACTGATTCGTCAGCTATATAGTGATCAAAATCAACAATCCAACTTCTCTTTCGTTGGGAACGGCTCCATTAGTACTGTCTCCACAGATAGCCCAGTAGTCCAACTTTCCTTTCCTCCTATTTCGTTGGGAACTCAATCAAGTTGCCTATTTTTGTTTCCTTTGCTCGATCGTACGTTATCACCTCCATTAATGACCAACACGTGCAAAACTTAAAACCGAGCATGCGCAGATAATGATATCAAAATTAATTACTCAAATAGGCCTACAGGCTACACCCTCTAGAAATAGTCACAGATGTAGGTATCAGAAGTTTACAATGATTATAGGGATCCAATAACTTACCTGTGAGTTCGAAATAGTACGCGACTCGGTCGAGGTAATTATAGTAGCCACACTCATATGCGTTTTCATGGGTGTGGTTAAAACGGCCTATATTCCTATTTATTGCGCACTATCGTAATTTACGGGCTAAAGTGCCGCTCGCGATGGGTGCGGTACGCACCCGATATATAGCCCCAACAATACCCATCTGCACACTGCACTGGACATTGACATATCTAGGTACGAGTATGTATATTGGTCCGCACACGTGCATGTCTGGATACGTATCTGCATACCATGGCGTGGGCAAACTCTGCATATTACTGCATACGATACTATGTCACGCAGTGGATGTTTGGATGAAGATAGCGACTAGTGGTTTCGCGCCACTAGTACAGGAATGGATTGGCCAGGCGCTTGCCGAGGTGAATGAAAATAAGCTGTCGGTAAGACGATTCCCTGTCTCACTGAAAGGTAAACAGTTCGATGTCAAATTTATAGTGACGGATGATATCATGGTGGATGCAATTTCTCTGTCACATGACGACGCTACGGTCCTGTCACGAAATATTTAATCCGAGTCAAAATATTCTAGCTAGTAAAAGCAGGAGCTGATGTCAATCAGTTGAGTAAGGTAAGTACAGTATCTTCATAACCATTACACAAAATTTCACGACAAATGTACGTTAGCTCATGGGATACAGTTTGACAGAAGCGGTTATTTGCTACCAAATGCTAAGCCCATTGGGATTGATATAATTGACCCTAAACAATGGCTGGCAGTGCTCTTCATACTATGGTACTGCTGCAATGCACAAGTTTAGCGGCGGAGAGAAAGAGGAAGGGGAATACAATCATTTAAATTCCTATGACATAGGGTAGCCAACGATTGGTCCTTCAGTTGCAGTGATATTAATCATTGCTCGATCCTAGCAGACTGAGCTCATGGATGTACAGTCCAGCAAAGTGTGATACAGAGTGACAGACTTTAGATAGCAGAAATCTGGTATTTTGTTGTGCCTCATTGAGGGTAAGCCTCCTTTTGGACATGAAAAGGCATGTTAGATGGAAAATGTTGTACCACAAGTCCAGTTGATTGGGAAACCAACCATATCTAAGAACATGAGCATCTCGAAAAGGGCCTTTGTGCAGTGCAAACTCAAATCTTCCATAGGGAGAAGTTAAACGGTTTAAAGCCCCGCTTTCCTGTACAATAATGATTGAATGTTGAGGGAGGTCGAAAATTGCGTTTTCAGGACTCTGAAAGTATAGAATTGCTGCTCACTCTTTAGGTTCTTGATGTAATGCAAGCAAGAAATGGTATCTCAACTACTTTAATTAAAGCACGAAACTTTCCAATGCAATAATATTCCTTCATCATGCCAGTTTTGGCATAGCTGCTAATAATGCGAAATTAGCTGCTAGTGCTCTAGCTGTCTCAGGCTTCTCCATACCCCCTAGCTGAGTGGGAAGGCACTATCGAAAGGGGCCCTGCAAAAGCTGCAGCCTGCTTAACCTACACCAGTATGCACATACTACATACACACACACACACTGGTGTATGTTAAACATGCGCTTCAGCTTTTACAGGGGGCCTCCCTGCACTGCCCCCTTTTTGAGTGGATTCTGAACACCCTTCTACTCAGGAGTTGGAGGACATACTGTCAGCCCCTCTATCTGGCGTGGAAGAAGCTATGCTAATCTAATTTCTTATTACCATTTGACAGCAATGTCAACAGAAGTGCGTATTTTTCAAAATAAAATGCAATTCTCAAATCGAGGAAGACCATTTGTTGTTAATTGCAACAGTCCTATTCCTCTCCTGTGCCCTCTTCCAAAGCTTGTTCTGTTTCCCAAAACTCTCCATATCCCCTCTTCCCTACTGTCTATCTGATATCTTACCCATCAATGCCTTTGTACTGAAATGCTCATGTAATCTTTAATACTCCCCTCCACTGGTACAACCTCTTTTAAGATGATATTTGTATTTCAGGATGGCATCAGTCCTTTGTATGCTGCAAGTATGGAAGGATATCTTGATGTTGTGAAAATACTGATCGAAGCTGGAGCAGATGTTAATAAAGCCAATAAAGTAGGCACACTTACAAACACTCGCACAGCTTATACAAGTATTTGATAGTATAACCTGTCCTGATACTGTACATGATGTATATGTAATCATTTAGTGTTGGCTACAGTTTTTAACATCCATCGTTCGTGAGTAAATTAAATTAATACAACATTTCTCATATGACATACGTGCCATTATTAAAAGGACCATAATATTTGTGAAAATGAAATGAACGGTTATATTTTAGCTGCGTTTTTTGCATGTTGTATTAAAGATAGAGCGTTGCATCAGACAAAATATAGCATCAACAAAAGAGGTTGTATTCCATGAAATAATTAGTGATTTTTATATGCTCCCTTTATCACTTGTTGGGCACTACCACAAAATAAAGTTCAGTGTATCATTTCCACATGATATATAACATGGATTTATAATTCTTAGGACAGTAAAACAGCCCTGGACATATCAGTGGAAAGACATCATGAACAAATTATCGAAATATTGAAGGTGAGGTGCACTCACTGTGAACACCAATGGATGGTAAACAAGAATGCAATGGGAGACCTTTTATAATGCGATATGACAGTTGATTTCTTAAAATGAATTTCTGAACAATATGTGCAAATTTGAAGAGTCCAATGCAATAGTACCTTACATAAATAATGGTGCTGATAGAAAGATAACATTTCATTATAGATAAGGTCCTATTAAGAATAAAGACATTCTAAATATATGAACGATATCTGAACTGGACTTTTTATTACCAGGATTCTATGTGTTGCATGGAAGGTTTTGTTTTGTACAATCAAATGTTACAAATATACATTGTACAATTTTAAAAGACATCACGTGAGAGAATTTATAAGTCTTTGAATGCTATTTTACCTCAAGTTGAGGTGTTTGGCTTACATTAAATGTAACATATCATACCTACTTTGATTAACAACAATGCTTTAAAGGCTGGGCCACACCTCACAACAATGCAAACGTGACATTTCGCGCAGTTAAAGGAAGTTCAGGAATGTCTGAAGAGTGCAGAATTGAAGCCTGAGAAGTGTCATTTGTTGCAAACTATTGTATAGTACATTTGGCCACGTCATATCCAGCAAGAGTATATGGACTGATCCAGAGAAAGTTGCTTGTGGTTCCAACTGCAGTACCGAGGAATTCAAAATGAAAACTTCTATGTTTTCTTGGTCTCGCATCATACTGTAGACGTAGCCAGCCCTTTGCATGCTTTAAACGGAAGGGGAGGGAGTGGGAGTGACAAACAATGTAATGATGCTTTCTTTTAATTGAGGATGTGTCTGATAACTCCCCAATACTCACCTTACCGGATTTGCTCAAACTGTTGATGGGGATGAATGTGTGGTCACATATGCTAACAGGGCACTAAGCCATGAGTCCCCAGTCCATCACATTTCTTCACGTTTTTATTAACAGAATGTGAAGCTCTGGATAGGGAATAGGTGTTTCTGTTTTCCTTTTCCGGCCCTGTGTCACACTTGAAAGTGTAAAGGCTGTAGATGTTTTGAGAATCTGAAATTATTCTCTCATGGCCTGCCAAGCCACTTTAATGCCCAATGGTCTGCCTGAATAACAAACGGTCTCCTAAAAAGGTAGACTCTAAATGTCAATGTTGCCAAATTTATGCCCAAGCATTCTTTCTTGATCACTGAGGACCTCTGCTTCCTTGAGAGGAGCTGCTTGCTATAGTAGGCAACTGGCATGGATGATCAGCACCTGTGACATCCTCTTGGCTCTGAAGAGTACCAATACCAGATTCAGAAACATTTTTCTGTAGAATGAATTCTTTCCAAATGTCTGGACTTCATAACACTGGATTAGGACATAACAGAGTTTCACATTACTTTGTTTGGAGCACACGTCCTGATCATGTATGTCAGCGGTGTCAAAATACTGGAATAATTAGGAATAAGCATCCAATAGTAACCTGTTAGGCCAAGTAAACACTTGGTGAAAGGAATAGGAAATTATTCCACACCTTGTAGCATGCTTCTCTCTGGCTGTACCATTTTGTTGCCCACCACATGCCCGAAGTACAAGCATCGATCCAAGCCAAATTGGCATTTCATGCGTTTGTTTGTGTGACTTGTGAACCGCAAATGCTGCTGAACTGTTTTATCACATACAGTAAGTGTTTCCAATAGGAGTTGCTGTGGATGGCCAGGTCATCTATGAGCACCACCAAGAATCTCTGCGCATTCTGCAGGACAGTATCCATGAATCGTTGGGATTTTACTGGAGCACTTTTCAGACCAAACTGCATTACCCAAAATTGGAATAATCCGAATGGCATAGTGAATTGCCGTGATGTGTCTTACTGCATTTGCCATGGCACCAGCTGACAAGCATTTCCATTGTACAACATCTGTTGATTTTGAGCTCTATGGAGGTTCTCAGCAACTAAGCTTGACATGCTTGCCAGCTTGTCTTGCATACCCAGTATGTATGACACAACATTGTCCTTCACCTGCTTTGTCTCCTTCCAGCTCTCATTTACGATGTCAGGTAGCCCTCTAACTGCCCTGCCGTACAGCAGCTCAATCTGTCAAAGCTTGCGGCACCTCTCGGTAGGCAAATATTAGAAATCAAAGCCACCTATCCCATTTGTTCACATCATCCACTGTAATATTATGCACATGCAGAAGTCGATATATCTCTGACAACAACTCAGAGTTTAGTTCCAGCTATAGTCAGTCAGAATTTCTTTCTGTATTCTCACTCTTGCAAAGATCTACACCTGTTTATCTGCAATGTACTCTGCATCCTATGGCATTCACTGCCACAACTTCAGAAATTTTTGTGTTTTAGCCACACAACACCAGAATATACCGATTTCACATGGTAAAGTACCACTGATGATAGTGTCACCCACCAATGAGGTAACTTTTCTCTGCTGATGAAGCTCCTCTTCCTCTGCTTGTCTTCTAGCACCAGCTCCGGTGAACACCATCAGTGCTCCTTAATTTCCATTCTCCTCCATGTTCTTTAGGGTGACCCCTAACAGTCTTCCCAGTTCAGGCACATCTGTTCCTAACAGCACATATACCTGCAATGTCTTGAACACTGCTGCTTTTACTGATACTGGAACTCCTCCAACCTCCAAGTTAAGGTTAGAAACTGGGTAGACTGCTGTATCACCATGAAAGCAATAAATTATGGCCGTCTCTCCAGGCAGCACCTTGTGTTCTGGTACCAGTTTGTGGTGAACAACTCACTTCAGCATCTGTATCCAAAAAGATGTCATTCAAATACATTCCCTCCACCACACCGCTCCTCTGCAACATAGTTGTGTTCCTTCCACTACTCACAGAACATGGACCTGCAATTGGTTGGATGCCTTAAATCACTGTGGCCACACTTGATGCAATTGAAACACGTCACAGGTAAATCTTCACTCCATCTCTGCCTCTGGCGATGCTACTCTTTACTGCTTCCTTTCGCTAGTTCATATTCCTCTGGTGCTGATGGACTCTGCTTTCCCTTCTGGCTAAAGTCTCCACCTCTGTTGTTCTCCACCTGCTTCCTGGCCTCCCTGTAGTCATCAGCCAACTGACCAGCTTCCCAGAAAGGATTTGGGCCTTCACTCCTTAATCCATACTTTTATTGGTGAAGATATAACTGCGCCAAAACAACCAACTTCTCTGCCTCTAGCCTGTTTCTTTTCCCTCCTCGTGCTCCTGCCTCTCTGCTTTGCGTCTGTCTCTTCCTACTGCTTCATCCACATTGTCTGCAACAGTAGCAACACGTTCAACATGGTCTCCGTAGTTAGTACTGCTGTTGTAGATTCCCCTATGTGTTGACATCTATCAATGGTGATAGGCCTAGTCTAGCTATGACTCTATGATAATATCCTGACACTGGCACCAATTGTAGCTAGTGAATAACTGAAGACGTAAGGGATAACGAACGTACTTCTCGTCCAAAGACTGGATTCACATGCTTTGCATGCACATATACATGTGTCATGTGACTGCTCCTCTTATTCTAACATACAGTGCTGCCCACGATGAAGTTAAGAAGTAAATCGCATGGACATAAGTTTGCCATGCAAAACGCTTGCGACACGCTAGCAATGCACTCAGGATTGATGTCTTGTTGACATGCCAGGGTATATATAACATGTTAACTCAAACACACACGAGTGAAATGAAATGCCATTCATGCATGGACTAGACTTCAGCAAAGCCAATTGAACCAATGTTTCTTATGAGTACATTGATGTGTCTTCTGATGCCATTGCTTGGCCATGCTAGATTCATACAGTATTGCCAATACGGAACTTGCTAAAAGATTAACCAAAAGATCAATCAAAATTAATCAAAGATGAATCTAATTCAGGACATTAATTTGATAGGGACCACAACTTGAGAGCCAAAATACAGGAAGTTAACGGTACAGATCGGTGTCAAAGCCTAGAACATCTCATCTTTTCTCTCAACAAACATGAGCACAATGGATGTAATTCTATTCTACACTTCACTTGCATCTCGTACAGAGATAATGGAGACAAAGAGGAAATTACCCAGGATGAAGGAAGAGATATCATTTGAATTCTTCTTCCGTGGTTCATGCCACTGGAACTTGTCTTCATATCTTTGAAAACTTCTAAGGGGAATGATACTGATAGGGACACAGAAAAAGGTACTGAAGTTTCTGGGACATGGCACGTGATTCGTTTCCAATCCAAGATCTCTGATTGCGTGTATTGGCCTCGCATGGTAATAAAACAGTAAGTAATAACGATGACAATCATAACGTATTTTGATAGGCGGAAGCTAAGTGATTATCAAAAAGCTTGTATAATGTTTTTGCGGCATTAATGCCGTGTAATGATGAAGTTTTACATCGCTGGCTTCAGTATATACTAAACGTTAATGGAGCTGCACGCTTGGGCACACTTCGTTGCGCGAAATGCGCGCGCATACATGTACATGTAGCTGAAGTTAAAGCATTTTACTATGTTACGTCTTGCGAGTAACAACGCGAGCATTGTGCTACCATATATGCACGCGAGTAAAATTGTGTTACATGCGAGACACGCTTGCGAATTTTTTTTTAACTCCCTCGTGGGCGGTACTGTACGTCAGTACCACACAACATAAATCAATACGCTACCACAATGTTGGTACACACCTATCCGAGTAACGAAAAGGTCCACTCAGGCCGCCGTAAAACTCGTTGAACCTCTGGTTAGAATGAGATTTGTATTGCAGGATTGTCTGAGTCCATTGTATACAGCAAGTTCTAAAGGACAGCTTGATATTGTGAAAAACTAATTGAAGGTGGAGCTAACGTCAATCAGCCAGAAAAGGTTGGTACAGTGTCATTGCGATCGATTCACAGACGTAAATGTGTAGGACAGTATAGGTAGCAATGCACGGGATAGATGGAGTGAACAGAGTCTACACCTGTACACACCTATATCATTATCACATGATAATTTTTTTTTCCATGGATTATGGAGAAACAGTATCGTAAACAATTAAACCCAGCTTTATTTAATGTTGTGTAGGCAACATCTCTTGTACCCAAATTATGCCTAAAATTGAGTTCATCTAATTCTTTTCTTGACAGTGAAGGGGCCATTTGATAAAATTAAAATTGCATGTCACAATATCGATAGTGTTTGCACTTTATCATGCACACATGTTTTTAACTAAACATTATGTGTTACAAGTTTTGTTGAGATGAAACATAATATTTATTATGGTCCAAGCTGCAATAAATCCCAATACATAATAGAATGATTGTGGATTTGTACATAGTCTATCTCTACTTATAGTGCATTAAATATGTCTCAGAAACTATTCATGCAATGGTGGGTGTGGTTTTCCTACATGCAGGTGCCTGCATTCTTGTGCATGTGCCTTACGTGTGTGCTTAATGTTGTGCACGTGTGTCATGTGTGATCCATAAGCATGTGTTTAATAATAAATACTTGTGTTGTGCTTCATGTATGTGCGAAGTGTACAGACAGCTTTACGGGCTCATTGAGATATCGTTATGATGACCCTTGTATTATAGGATGGCTGCAATCCATTGTACATAGCAACATCGATTGGACATCTGGACATAGTGAAGATGCTAATTGAAGCTGGAGCAAACATTTCTCAGGCCAATAATGTAGGTACATGTATATTTACATGTATCTTCCTTTTCCTTGTTGACAGTAATCTACATTAAAATAGATATATGTGTCCAAAAGCAGTAACATACTTGTAGTTTACAAAGTGATGTTAAAACAAACAGAGAAAACAGTAGATAGAAACAAGAAATGTTTCATGTATTTTGTCAAGGATATATGGGGATAAGCACAAAAATCAGCTTTGAAATACAAATACAAGAATAGTCTTTCCATAATGTATTTTATTATTTCCAAGCCCTTGAGTATAAATTGAGTCTGTTGCAGTAGGTATTTTGTGTTATATGGATGTTTTTCAATACATAGCTGGTGTGCAGTTCAGTAAGCTTTTAAAGAACGTTGTAGTAGTGTTTTATTGTACCGCTGGTACCCTATAGGCTATTTATACATGCTGCCAGACCCAATTTGATACACAACAAAGTCTTACACGGCAGGCACGCACACACAAAAACACTAATGCTAAATGGCTAAGTCCAGTGAAGGACAGACTCCTAATAGTAATCTTCCAAAACCAGTTTCTCAATCCAAAAACCAGTTAGGCCTGTAATACCTGTAGTACCAGGTGGACGAACTGGTGCAAATTGAATTCTCCAGACTCACACAAACATGGTACATGTTAAGGTTAGTTATGCCATGATGACATAATGACCTGCTGAGTACTGAGACCTGAAAAACCATATTAACCATATTCAGGTTAGTTGCTACCATTCTCACAGTGAACACTCCTTCTCACTTACATTAAGTCTCATAATAATCATGAGGGGGCAGTGACGTAATGACCTGCAGAGTACTGGCACCTGAGGAGCAATGGGTAGTTCAATTACTGCAGCTGCTGGTGGAAGTTCTGGCCATTCTGGAGCAGCCCCTGCTGGCTCATTTACAATAATGCAAATTGTTGACAAGTGTCATTATCTTTCTCTGCTTGTCCAGCAAAGGTCATCTTCCATTGGGTCAGCAACTTCAACAGTGCCCTCAAATACTCGAGCCCTACATTTCCTACCACCTCAGCTGAAATCCATTAGGTGAACCTCAGTAGTAAAGTACATATACTGTGTCGCCAATCTTTAATGTATGATGCCAAACATGCTGGAGATGTCATGCCTTCTGGCGTACTTTGCCTGACATGTCAAATCAGGTCTGTAAGCTTGCATTCTTCATTCTGCCTGACATGTGAAGCCAGGTCAGGAACCATGAAATCAAGGTGTGATCTTGGTCGATGACCATATAGTTCTGCTGGAGATCGACATATTAGTCTGCATTGGAAAAGGAAAAGCACCAAAGAAGTTTCAACATCACATAATGTCTTTGTCTGTATTGCATGCTATGCTAAGCCATTACTAGCTGGGTCGTAATGGGCTGTTTTGACATTTCTGACCATGTTTCTCTTTATGAAAGGTAAGATTCTATGCTGGTGAAAGCTGTGTCATTATCTGAAGCCAAGATCTCTGGCAAACCCAGGTGTATAGAACACTCTCTGCAATGACTTAATCACCTGCTCTGACGATGTAGAAGCCATTGTAAATGCTTCCAGCCATTTTGAGTGTGCTTCTACCTGGATAATCAACGTCTTTCCCATGCAAAGTCCACATGTAAACGTGCCCAAGGCTTTAATGGCCACTCTCATGGATGGAAGAGAGCTTTAGGAGGAGGCTTACGATTAGACTGGCAGGCATCACAGGTGTTCACCTTAGCTACCAATTCTGAATCCAAACCAGGAAATCATACCACACTTCAGGCCAGGGACTTCATCCTGTTAATTTCCGGGTGACCCTCGTGCAACATACAAATCATAGCATGTCTACCACCAGCAGGATTTGCCACACGACTTTCCCACAACACACAACAATCCTGGAAACGTAACGTCAAATATCTCTGTTTATACGGCTGTAACTCCTTAACGACAGTCCCAGCTGGCCAGCCATGAAACAAGAATATGTCAGTATCCTTGTCTGATGGTCACAAAAGACTCAGTGTCAGAGAAGGCCTCTATAATGAGCACTGCATCTCCAAGTACATGGGGTTCCTCGTTGAGTGGTAGACTGCTAAATCCATCACCATCTCGTATTTCTGAATTAGGATGTGTAACATCCCCTGCATAATGAAAATCGATTTTTCAAAATACTTTTAGAACACTAATAGGTTTTGTGGATCTGAAAATCGATTTTTCCGAATAGTTTCAAAAACAAAATCGATTCCATTCCACATTTACCAATATATAACATCAACTATTTGGTCCATAAAATGTTCTTAAGCTATTGGTGAAAATTACATCGTTTAAAAGTGTTCCGAGTTGTGCATTGCCGACCATTGTTCCGGGACTGGGTACGAGGACGGTCAGTACCGATTTGTTCTCTACAACCGCGCGGTTCTTCGACATGAAACAAAAAAGAAACTGCTCATTTTTAACATATAGATCGATTTGTAAAACAAGCTAAACGATCCGATCGTCTTGAGTCTGGGTCGCGTATTTTTAATAAAATTCATAGCTGGGGTCAAATCCTATATGGAAGTTTCTAACGAAACTTCCGATATCAAAAATACATTACGGTATTGCTAGCCGACCGTATGTTTAGAATGAGAAAATGTGGTCAACCGTCGATCGATTTCCATTTTGAAGTACGTCTCAAAGCAGCCTTTCAGGAAGTTGAAAGATCATAATTTGGAATTTCCAAATGTTGATCTTCCAACTTCAGGTGTTTCTTCCCGTGCCTGCACTACTATGCCCTAAGTAGACACTGATGCGGAGACTAGTAGTACCAGTAATTTATCATCATTATTCATTTTCATAGTCAGACTGGTGGTATGAAATTAAAAAGTATAATTCAAGTTCTGCAACAACTCAATTCAGCTCAACGTCAGCTATACACAGAGGTATTGAAGCTTGCAAAATTTATTCTTGTAATGCCATTAACAAATGCAGTTAGTGAACAAACATTTGCTTGAAGACTGTTAAACTGGTGCATGATTTTACATGTGCATAAATATGATACAGATATGTTAGACCTTCAAGCAATGGCAAATGACTTTGTAAGCCATAATTCAAGCCGCCACACTATTTTATTAATGCATACTGCACAAAATGTACATTTTAGTGTCACATACTTACCTCTGCATCGTTTTATCATGACTGATGAATATTAATTAGCCCTCCCAAATTTTTGTGATTGACTACGGCCATGTGGTGGTACGAAGAAAGCCAGTGATGAGGGGAATGGACTTAGGTCCTAGTGACCAAAATGAGAATAAACATGAATTTAAAAAAAGTGGAAGCAATCTTCCAAAGCAGTGTGTAAACCACCGTGTAGAACTTGTAGCGAAAATCCCACTATCAAGACTGAGCAATCTTAATGCTGAACCATGCCTATTGCATCTGTCTGACAAAACAAAACAGTATATAAAAACCAGTCATGCTTCATTATTGCACAAAATATGAGTGTTGAAACAAAACAAAAAAGTAGTTTTTCCATAATGAGTTAGACTTTTTCCTCGTCCTTGACCTGTTATAACGAAATTGTACATATAAATTGAGTCTGTTACATATAGGTATTCAGTGCGGTATGTCTTACACTACTGTAGTGTAGTTCAGCAGCTTTTAAACAAGGTCACTATAACATGTACACATCTTCCTTCATGATTTAGTTGTACTATTTTATTTTTGGTTCGTCTTGTTTTAATTTGTTCAGTTGCACTTAATATATTAGCAATGAGACTTTGATTTACATTGTGGCACAGTTCTGGATTTGATTATTGTAAGGATGAACATGCACAGACAAATGAGAACTCTGTGAACTACACTTCAGTATTGAATGAGGAAGTGTTTTTCAATGGCCAGTAAATTACATGCTCTGCAAGAGTAGCTGTTGTTGGTAAATGTTCTATGCTCTCCTATGAAATTAAGAGGTCTGCTTATTGCCTGTTCTGCTTCCCTTTCTCTGTCCTCCCTTCATCCCCTCCCACCCATCTGTCATCCATTTTAGTTACGTTTTACCCCCTCCCCCCTTGAACAATAATGTAACATGTGTCATTTGCAATAATTTTCTCCTTTGTCCAGCCTCTAATCATAACAACATTTGTGTTGCAGGACGGTCTGGGTCCACTACACATAGCAAGTTCTAATGGAAATTTTGATATGGTGAAGACATTAGTAGAAGCAGGAGCTGATGTCAATCAGCCCACTAAGGTACACTGTAGTTACTATACATGAATCTTCACAACAATATTTCAGAACAAAACGCAAGTTAGCATAACTTGTGTGCAGGTCCATGGGATGCATTCAGTATTTAAAGTAACAGGAGGGAGTGATGTTATGTAACATCTGTATACATAATATTGCAACCCATCACTTCCACTTGTCCAACCTCAGGTTATGATGACATTTATATTACAGGATGGTAGGAGTCCTTTGCATGCAGCTAGTTTTAAAGGGCATCTTGAAATAGTGAAGACACTAATTGAAGCTAAGGCTAACGTCAATTCAACCACTAAGGTCGGCATACATATCTTCTGTATAATTGTAATGCATTCACGCACTGACATTTAGACCGTATGCTCACAATGTTGTCAACATGTTCTCGTAATTGTGCCTTATCAGAGAACTGCTTCTCAAAATCAAATTACAAAGTATTTAAAATGTATCTTTTTTTTTTCTTTTTTTTTTTCGAAGAGGAAAATCAATTACTTTAAAAACATGAAATACATACAATTAGATGATATATAAGTAATTAAAAAGAGAAATAATAAGTCAAAAAATTTACTCCATGAATGAGGCCAGAGGAGCACCATCATCAAACCCCAGCCCACTTCTCCATTTGGTGCAGGATCCTCTAAGACAGAGGCTCATTGCTCGAACCCCTCCAAAAGTGAGCCGTGATCTGATGAGCTGCTGGTGATAGAATAGGCTTTTTCCCACTTTGAAGACAGAGCAGTGGCCATGTGCTTAATGAAGTGACTATCCTCTTTGTGAAGTAGTCCATCCACGGAAAGGACAAATGGGGTGAAGGTGCCTCTTCTGTCTTCAACTGCCTTGTTGTATATTCTCTTCTTATCCTGTGAGCTGGATTCAAGAATGGCATTAGGTGCTCGATGGTAGTGAGATGTCAGTGTCTATGACACGGACATCAAACAACGCCTCCACCTGTGGTTGCCAAACACCTCTGATTCCCAGGTCAAGACTTAGTCCTGGATCACTTGAGGTGGCAGTAGCTTCATTTACAATAGGCTCCTTTATAACTTGGGGCCACACCTGACTGGCAAGATCACCAATGCAGTCGCGAATCTCATTGTAGTGTAGTATAACAAGTCCCCCCTTCTTACACATGTTGGAGGATGAAAAATCTATCACATAAATTTTTGTTGTATAGGAAATCAACAGATAATTTTATCAAGGCGTTTTTATAAGAAGGTTGGAACCAGGCAGTGTAGAAAACAATCAGCACTAGTAGCATGCTTTGCAAAGAATAAACAGTTTGTTGAGGTAGCTAGCTATTTATTATATTCAATGTAAAACATATTGGTTTAAACAAGACCTTTTAGTGGGGACAATTAAATACCTCAATTATGCGAATATGCAATATTATGCGAATATGCAGCTGTGAATGAGAATGGGGTGCTGCAAATAATTATTATATTTTATATTTATCCGGGAAAAAAATAAAAATAATAATAAAGCAGACATCCTGGTCCAGAACTGGGAGTTTGGTAAACCGGCTGCATTGGATTTCACCGTCACATCACCGCTAAATCCCACTACTTTAAATGTCGATCCGCTGCGTCAGCTGATGTAGCCCGCAAACATGCCACCAACGGCAACCGTTTGGGCTGGGTTTGCATCCCTTTAGCCGTGGAGACTTACGGTTGTTGGGGAAACAAAGTCCTAGTCAGAGTCAATGCAAGGGCCATATTATTGATGTAGTGAAGACGCTAATTGAAGCTAAAGCTAACGTCAACTTAGACACTAAGGTAGGCACACATATTCTCAGTATCATATAATACATTCCCACACCCAGATGTGTATTGTGACCACGGCCACCCCAAGTATCATGAATACTACACCTCTCTTCAAATACCCAGTGTCGTTCCCAGACCCAATATACGCAGCAGCTGTAGATTACATTACCACTACGCAAAAGCATATCAGGCTGGGGACGATACTAGAGAGTATGCAGCCAAGTAAGATTCGTTCAAACTGAACTATCATTTTCAACCTTTTTTTCCCCAATAAAACAATTTAATAATGATAATAACGATGCACGGATAGGACCACAAAACATGTGACAATTCGTTATGCCTTCTTGGTTAAAAGGATATGAGCTGATGAAAATTGAGGGGGCAGGATTAAAAATATAATTACAATCTCCCTTTTCATCCGCCATTTGACTGAACAGTAAACGCTTAATTAACTGAGTTTAGGCCAAAACGAGTGTAGTTAACAATTATAATGGATATCGCGCGTGCAGCTATACAGGGTTAATCATGAAGAGATGCATACAATAAGGCATAGGAGTCACAGTGTCATCAGTTCTGTACTTCTAGGACAAGCGAAGAGGGACGACTGAAGGAGAGGGGAGAGGGGAGGGAATGGAATCTCTTTACTGAATTAAGCTATTTCTTGACGCTACAATGCAGGCCCAGTGAATTTTCTTTTCCTTTGATCCATCAGAGTTCACTCGCAGATTAGTAAATCACGTATTTTAAGGAATACTGCCTAGAATGCCTCACTGCTGTGTAGCATTTTGTCCGCAGCATATTGCACATTGCAATGTTGTATATTAGTGTAATCTGTTTGCATGACACCATGCATATACGAGTGAAACACGTACGTGCAGGAAGGCTTTGACAACCATAATACATTTGCTTCCAGAAAGCTTCCGCGCATTGTGCGGCAGGGAAATGTGTTACACAGGTTTCTGACTTTGTTCTACGAATGTATCAACGCTCTGCATGTCCCAGAGGGGAGGTATAATGGAAACACTCTAGAAGAATGACACGGGAAGGGATCAATTAATACTTGCATGTATGTATTTTGCCTCACATTCAAGACATGCTCTAATAATTTTGTTCCTACAAAAAGCTTCCATGTCCTTCTGTACCTACCCCGTTCTGCTGCTTCTGTCATCTAAAGTGCCTTTCACTAAATTCCCTCCGCACTCTTAGACCATTATCACTGTTGGCAGAATTTCAATATCAGCCTCCTAGTAAGAATTTGATTAGAGCCTTTTCTGCTTCCTCCATCTCTATGACCATTACATTTGTCTGAAATGACACATCTGCATCTCATGTACAATTACATAGCTCAATATCATCTTCACTGACGATGACATTCTTATTGCAGAAAGGTTGGAGTCCATCGTATGTAGCAAGTTTTAAAGGACATCTTGATATACTCAAGACTCTAATTGAAGCTGGAGCTAATATATATTTGACTGATAAAGTATGTGACATAAACATATTTTTGGTGCATTCTACATATCATACCATATGTGCATGGAATCTACATACATGCACCTTACCAAGCTACTTCAAAGCAAACAAAAGCAATAGGTCATGCAAACCTACAACTGTGTTTGTAGTCACAAATCATTGTTATATTAAAGGTGACACATGTACAATGCATCAGTCTCAGTATGTATTTACATCGACATTTTTGTCTATTCGCCTGTGGGTGGGCTTGCCATTTGTGCATGTATTGTCTAGTCTCATATGCAGCCCCAGTGTTGCACACAAATAAATATCCATTACATTATAACATAAACCAACTGTGATAGTCATCGTCATGTATAGCATTGGTTTTGAGACTATGGATTATCTGTATGCTTGCGCATGTGTGTATTGTGTGTGCTTCATGTGTATGTGTAATGTTTGTCTGTCACCATCCTTTATTATGTGCATTTGAATGTTTCAGCTGTCTGTGTAGCTGTGTATCTATGAATCAAAGTTCCTTTTGCAGTTGTTTTGAAGAATGCGAACTTCAATTGGGTAATAGTCACCAATTATTGGGCATTCATTATGCCCTATGTCAGGGTGGTTAGGTAACGAATCAGTCCTCCCTGGCTTGGGTCCAGAGCCCTATCCAAGTTCTTTCTTAGATCCTGGCAAATTCTTTGGATAGACACCTTGAATTCCTCGGCAATACTGTTACAAAACTAATTTTCTTTGGTTTGGTTATTGTATTTGGCTTCTTTCCATGCAATTGTTATCAGCTGTAACTCAATGAATTAGGATGACAATAGTCTTACTATGCAGAGTTGTGCAGAGTCTGCAAACCTACCATATGCAGATAGGTATCATTGAAGTGTCCATATGCAGATGTCAGCATATGGACACTTCAATGATACCCATCTGAATATGGTTGTTATGCACAACTCTGCATACTAAAGCTGTGGTGCAGTGATTTGCAAGAAAATATTTGTATTTTAGTCCATTTCTGTGTCCTTTGGCTGCTAACAAACATGTCATATGAGCCTCCTATGCACCTTTGATACTATAAATGATTTGATTTTCAAATGATGCCCAAGGTTTTCCACTTGTGTGGGTATGCATTCCTTTGGTTATTGCATGTAATGGAATTTGGGGCACTAAAGCTCAAGAGGCATTTGTGCATAAGTTCCACTCAACCTAAGTCCCAATGTGCATGGTATCCAGTCAAGTTAATTTATAATCAGATAATAGTTTTTTGCTACACACATACAAGTACAAGAAACATTTTAATTAAATTTGAGCTTGTTCCCAATTGACATGCAACAGTCTCACAATCCCAACATTGAGATATTGGGAATTCCAATAGGTGTCCGACTGCTCAGACCGCTTCCTGGAGATAAAGGCTGAGCAAAAATCTTTGACACCTATTGGAATTCCCAATATCTCAATGTTGGGATTGTGAGACTGTTGCATGTCAATTGGGAACAAGCTCAAAGCGATTTGTCCTATTCGTTAATTTTTACCTATTCCATTATGGAAATACCACTGTGCTAAGTTAATGTGATGTATGGAGCAAGTCCATTGGCGCGAATCAAGCGGGAAAATGTGTAATTACTGTGCACAGCGGTACAATTAACGAAAAGAAGTGACAATACCCCTGAACATTCTACCTGAAGATGATTTGGCGGTTTTGAACCCCATGGGGTATCGGACCTCGCAATGTCGGCACCATGCTTGTGCAAGACACCAATTATATTTACACATTAGGCAATGGTGTTGTATAGAGAGTTGAACATTAGATATCGGTAGCGTAAAACCTTGCTGACGATATAGCGATAGAAATTGGATGCTACATGTATATATGTAAATTTACAAGGGTCGTGGAACGTATAGGTCAGTAATATGTATTCTTCGGATTGGCATATCTTGTACCCTTTTAATGCTCTTATCGGCTCTAGATGTCCTGATAACGAACTCTTTTGAGGCTCTTTTGTTGACTGAATTTCTCTGGTTATATTTTATTAATCATTTACCTGTAATCCTACGTAGGGAGTGTTTCTAATGCCAGATATGAGCTTTAGTGATCCCTTTAATCCCAACCTTGTTTTTTTATCACGCATGCGCACTTGTAACAGTGATTGTTCTGTTCAAAAGATGTACGACTGTATGAGTGCCCAACAGCACACACAAGTGCATTGTTTCAGTGCATTATAATACCACTTTTATATGACTATAGCACATATCCATGTAATCTGTAATCCTCAGCAAGGAAAATCAGCCCTGGACATAGCTGTAGAGAAAGGTCTGAATGAAATCATTGAAGTAATAAAGTTTTACCAAAGCAAGGTGAGATGTGCATCAGCCATTAGATGAGCAGTTATACAGTGTATGTGTGAAGTGGGGGTAAGACAATTAAGACATAATTCATAAAAATCAACTTAGTGAACAATGTATGAGGTTGATGTGTTGGCTATGCAGTAGAAGCAACTGATGAGAAGTACTTGTATAATATAAATTCATACATTGCATTATGCATTGCATGATTAGAGACGCTAAATGGTGTAGATGAGGTTCATATTTAGCAGGATGCGGTTGTACATGTGAGCCCAGTAAAATAGCTATTTAAATTTAAGGCTAATTCAGTACATGTCAGTGTGAAACAGCACATTTATGCTGTCTTGTTTTACCCATACGAATTGGCTTACTTTATATACTTGCAATATGCTATTAGTGATTCGTATACTGTACACACAGGTCATTGCACTGAAAACACAACGGCTTCGAACGGCAGAGGAGAGAGCAAAATATGCCGAGCAACAACTCTTACAAATGAAAGTACAGAATGACACTTTGCAACAGCAAATCATTCTACAATCTCAACAGGCAGATGATAGAATTAAAACAGCAGAAGTGAAAGCAATAAGAGCAGAGCAAGAACTCCTGGAGCCAAAAAAACAGAACGAAGCATTGCAAAATCAAATCAGACAACAAGCTCAAAGGACCAATGACAGAGTTAGAAGGGCAGAAGCGAGAGCAATGAGGGCTGAGCAAGAGCTTAGGTTGTCAAGGCAACAAGCTGAAGCGCAACTGAATTACAAAGTCACACATGTTACGCCACAAAATTCTGACAACACGAAGTCTTTATGGAGAGTGGAACATGATGAAATAGAAGTGATGGAAGGAAATCCTCTTGGTGTAGGAGGGTGGGGGGAGGTGAGAGTGGCCATGTTCCGTGGCATTAAGGTTGCTGCTAAGTTCATGCATGAAGACATCATTTCTCCACACAATATTGGCCTTTTTATCAGAGAGATGAACATGGCAGCAAGTGTACGACATCCCAATCTCCTACTATTTATTGGAGCCACACTGGATAACAATAAACCTGTTATCCTTACAGAGCTGATGCCAGCAAACCTGCGAAGCATCATTTCAGTCCTTGTACGTGAACAAGTGGTCTCTATTGGCACAGATGTGGCCCAAGGCCTCAACTACCTCCATCTAATGAGACCTGACCCTATCATCCATCGAGATGTTAGCAGTGCAAATATTCTTGTTGAGCCTAATGAGTCAGGTGCATGGTTATATAGCCAAGGTGTCTGACTATGGTTCTGTTAATGTTCTTTCTAAGGTGACAACCATGGGTCCAGGAAATGCATCATATGCAGCTCCAGAGTCCATGAATCCCAGATTACAGTCTCCAAAGATGGATGTGTACAGTTATGGCATACTCCTGCTTGAAATGGCCACTGGACAGTTCCCAGATTGTACCATACAAGGCATACAGCTTGACACTCTTTTGTGGGAAGAAATGAACGGAATGATAAGAAAGTGCATCACTGAAGATCCAGCCAATCGTCCAACTATGAAAGACATACTTAATGTGCTGCCACAGTTCAATAAATAGATAACGATATTAGTACATTTATTCTAGCACAACTGTAATTATAGCATTTTCAGATTGTGTCATAGCTGATTGGCAAATTTAGTCTCTATGTATCGTCAATTATTTCTGTGATATATCATTATTTCAAAGGCAAGGCAAAAATAAACCTATAACTTGTGCATGATTCGTATTTGTAGTGATTCAGGAATCACTGGTGTAAGAAGCGAATGTATGGTCAATTAATTTAACAAGATAATAAACATTTTACTTATGAAAAATGACGAATCATAGGTTTGCAGGAAGCAAACAGGATGAGTGTAAACGAATAATGACAATGACCTGTATTTATCATATGGACATTTAATGTGTAATAAACGTGCTCAAATTAATATTGGTCTGCACAATCGTGAATGTTAATCTAGATAAACTGAGCCAGGCCCTAACTGAAACTAAACAAATTCACCCCGTGTGAATTAATCGATCGTGTAGGAATATCTATAATTCAAGTGTAATTTAATAGGTACAACGAAACTGGTTGTGTTTGCAACATGCATACACTGTTAAAGGGGTTGACGTTGGGCGAAGCATGCAAATAGTTCAACCGGTGTAGGAGGCAAAGAAGACTATAGCGGCAGGAGGCACTGTATAATGCTTGCTACCTGCATGGGGGAGCACTATATAGTGCTTTGTACCTAGGCATTAGATACTAAAGTCAGGTACGAAACACTATCTGTGTAACTTTAGTGGTGAATCAGGAAAGGAAGGGGTATATACAACTGGCAACGCGCAGCTAGAATATGTTAGCACTTACAAGCAATAAAAGGAAGCACTGCAAGTTTTCATTATCATTCAAACAGTTTAACTGTTACTGTGACAAGCATTTAATACGTTCTTGTCAGATAAACCAATAAGAACTGGCCGACGCTAACGTAGATGCTGATTGTGACGATCAAAATGGCAATATAGGAATAAAACAAACTATGACAACAGTGAAACAGTATCCTTGTGCTCAACAGATCAATGCATTTATCTTCCTAATTCTGAAGTTCACTTTGACAGAATAGTTACTGTCAACAGTACATCAACTCTATGCTGATTTTAAAGGATCACAGTACGTATTTCATCTCATGTTTTATTCAAGTAAGCATGTCGCTCATTAAACTCAATTAGCATAAATTAAGAATGTCACCCTAGGTTTCTCGTCCTCTGGATACTGTTTAGATCACCATGTAGTACCACTAGTTTGTTTAGGCATCTTTGATTATGCTGGTACAGTACGCGCTAACGGCAATTCGATATACCCTAGTGTAACATCACTATCTAATTTTGATGTCCTGTTTTCATTATGTACATTTAATGTCTAACAAACATGCTCAAATCCATATTTGTCTGCACAATCGTGAATGTTAATCTATATAAACTGAGCCGGGCTCGAACTGAAACTAAAAAAATTCAACCCCTAGCTGTGAATTAATCATTCGTGTAGGAATGTCTATTATTGACGGGTAATTTTAATAGATACAACGAAACTGGTTGCGTTTGCAACTTTGCATACACTGTTAAAGGGGTTGACGTTGGGCGAAGCATGCAAATAAGTCAACCGGCTTTGCAACGTTGTCTTGTAGCAATGCAACCGAAACAAAAACACCTGAGCATCTGCACACTACAGTCTTCCTCATAGCGGTACAAAACTACTCCTAAAATGTTGATAGAACGGTATTAGGTAATTCCATACACCCTTTTAGCATCATTATCTAATTTTAATGTTCTTTTTTCATTATGCACTCTCCACATACGAACATGCAAAATTGCTGTACATTTGTATGCCCTATCTAAGTTGTGTTCAGTTTTCAAAACGAAAGCAACTACTTGTTTTTCGTGACCTCAGTCAGTTCAGTGAAGCATATCTTTAGCTCTACAACATTTTTGTCCATTCAAAATGTATCTATACACGTGCATGGTGTCTATACAGTTGCACACATAAATGATAATTTTTTTAACCACATTTGGCAGATACATAAATGGCGAATGGTCAAACTACCGCAGACCTGTCACTTTCGTAACCGAAAGCGATAGGTCCGCGGCTGTTCGAGCATTCCTCAACCGTCTGAATTAACTGAACGGAGGGATGTCGTGCTTTGGCTTAAACGTGTATGCTAAACGGGCACTTATTCTCACAAGGGAGTGGGCCAAAGAACTACTGTTATACTGCTGGATGACGAACCGTTTCTCGTGATAAGCTATCTTGTTCTTGCAGATAGTGACTACTACGAGTCTGTAAAGAAACGTCTTTGTAACCGGTTCCCTCCAGAAGGCAATGTTATAGAGTGGCAGCAACGTCTACGGAGCAGGTCGAAAGAGCGCTTAGAGGTTCTGGAGGACTTGGCTATGTTCTGTTACCGTACGTTTTGATCACCTTCGTGGAAAAACATGTAATAAAGCTTTTCTATTTGCCGTTCATCTCGCCACGCCCACTCAGCTACGCTCGCGCTTGCACGCAATGTCTTCGGTCTGTTATTTACTGCTCATGTACATGCAATCGTGCTGGCATGGCTCAGACACTCTTATGCACATGTGCATAAGCTTGGATCGTTGCGTACTCGGACCTGCACACCGTCGTATGGCATACAGTGTATTCTTATACACAACACATCCGTTAACGTACAGTACACTTGCACACACCAGTTATACATGTGGTAAACAATAAACCTGTGTGATAATGATGGCACACACACACACACACACACACGCGCGCGCGCGCGCATGCACGCACACACTCACACACACACATTGTCAAATGCACATGCATTAAAATCCATTTAACTGCTCGTGTGTATGTCTGTAGAGGCAACTGGTCGATTTCTGTATACCCTTTGAATCTATAGCTTCTGTACTTTATGTTTTCCCACTTCAATTTGCATGTAGTCCTAGCTCTCTAGAACTATTCCTTTTGACAACTCTCTGTGCAAGTTGAGTTCCCATGTAAATGCTGATTCTTCATACATGACATGTATAGAGCCCTCACTTGAGACTGTAGGTATATGTAACTAAATGTAGTGTGCCACATTGGCTATACATGTGGCAAACAATAAACCTGCATGACAATGATGGCACACACACACATTGTCAAATGCACATGCATTCTATTCCATTTAACTGCTCGTGTGCATGTTTATAGAGGCCACTGGTCTCTTCAGACTGAGCTTCTGTACTCTATTCCTCTCTAGAACTACTACTCAATTTGACAACTCTCTGTGCATGTTGGCTTCCCATGTAACTGGTTCTTCATATGACATAGATCCCTCACTTGAGACTGTACATAGCTACATGCAGTGTGCTACATGAGGACTCCATGGTCCTTTGCACATGTCCACATAGGATTGTTCCTCTGTACATCCAAACGCACATACCACTGTATACAGGTAACCACAAATAACACTATATATTCACCACAACTTGTGTAGTTCCTACGCACACACGTTATCTTTCTCCAGTCAGAGGAGAAGTGAGAAGTAAAGCTTTCCTATTCTTGCTTAACTTCTAATCATTCTTTATGCTTATGTGTCATTTGCAGTGACTTTGTCACTTTTTACCCTGTCTGTTCCTTACCATTCTATTGTATTGAACAGCTCAGGGGCCTCTGATTCTATTCTCAACAAGTAACAAAAACATTCTCTACGAGAACATTGTTGGTATATAGGATTTGAAGGCAATAGTTGGGTAAATAGCAAGGTTCCAAACAAGGATCTGATAATAACTCATCTTACTAGTTCACTGTACATATGTCTACATAGGTTCATGTAGCTGTATGTTGTCCCAGATATTGATCCTCCTCTGTACATTATCAACATGCAGTGGAAATCGCTGCGCTTTCAGCGTCTGATTTTGGCTAAGTGGCAAGTTTGGGGCCGACTGGGCTCCAATGTGATTTGTAGCAAGGACAACTCTGCCACTGCGATACATCACACAGGTAAGTGCGCATGCGTGGTATGTACTGAGTACACGATCAAGGAGGTGGGCGTATTAAAAACTATTTGGAACCCCGCCTTGGCCTATTAGTGCTGAATCGATTGTGAATGAATCGAATTTCCTGTTATGTTGACAAATAGAACCCAGCAACCGTTCCATCCTCACTCATGCTCTCGTCTCTGAACGAGAGTGAGAGACCCCCACTAGTCCCCGTACAGTCCATGGCTGTGCTTCCGGGTTTTGGGCCATCATCTTCGACGGAATCGTCAAGCTGAGAGGTGAAGAGCAGGAGGGAGGGGACATTTCAGAGTTAGGTTGAGTCCTGTATTTGACATCTAGGTTTAAACCATTTATTACAGTTTGCGTGTTTTTTTCGTTATGTTTGAGGTCTGTTATATATGACCAAGTGGCAACACGTTTGTAATTTCGGTTTGGTACAAGCATGTATTCCGAGGGTTCCATGTATATTTCGGGGGCATTTACATACCGTATCCATTTAGTTTGACAAGCCTTGTTTTCGGCTGTGTGATAGCTGATTAGGACGCTCGGGTGTTCTGGGATTTTAGGCTGGTACCATCTAATCCTTTTCATCCCTATTACAGCGTCAAATTGACGGAAAAGGTGTGACTGCCACATGGCGTTATCCTTTTTGTGCGGGGACTCGACACTTTGTCTCTGTCTGAAATGGAGGTTTAGAGAATTCTTTTTATGCATGTATATGGGAGAGCATTTAGACTGATAGTTCTGATGGGTACATATTTTTTGCAGTTTCACAGAAACACAATACAAACACGATTCCATGAATGATTACAAGTTTTTTCAAAAAAACCTACAACATCGTCTTCTGTCTCAACCGCTTTCACAAAATTCGGGTCCATGGCAAATCTATTCTCTCCCACGACCGGTTTCGGAATAACTTTATTCCTTCTTCAGGTGATTGGGAAAGGCGTATTTGAGCAAGTCTAGCGTTTAAATATCTCATTTCCGGTGGGTTTGGCGGGTTTAGTGGTGCACGTGATCTATCTCTAAGTGATTTCTGTTGGGATGATGTCTGCTGTTTTCTCTTTGTGTTTCAGGATGTTTCTTGGATATTCTGCTGGTATTCTGCAGTGTTGGTAGACATCGATTGGTTGGTAGTCTGGTGGCATTTCTCTTGGCGTCTGTTTTTTAAGTTTTGCCGAGACTAGTATGTTGCCTAGCGACCGATTCTTTTTTTGGGCAATACGGGGAGGCATTGGATAGAGTGCGTTTAGTATCGGATTCTGTTGGACATCTTCCCAGATTTTGTTTAGTTCTTTTCGAGCTTGGGATACATGGGTATTGTATGTCAGTACCATTGTAGGTGTACCAAGTGTTTGTGTCTTGGTTCGTTTGTTTTTGTATAGAACTGTGTGCCTGTCTTTGAAGCGTACACGTCTGATCAGTGGTTTTATGACTGTCTGTTTGTATCCCCTTGATAGGAGAGCGTTTTGGACGCTATCGATCTGTTTGAGGAAGTTGGTCTTGTCCGTGTTGGTGCGGAGGGCTCTGTATGATTCACCCAGGGCAATGCTTTTCCCGATCCCAGGAGGGTGAAAAGAGGATCCATGGACGTATGCCTGTTTGTTTGTAGGTTTTTTGAACGTTTTGATGTCCAATTTTTGTCTCTGTTGAAAATTTGGGCCTTTGAATACGGTCATGTCCAGGAAATTTATTTCAGTCGTAGAGCATTCACTAGTAAATTTGATGGAGGTGTGCAGTTTTCTTGCACTGTTGGACAAAGTTATCAAAGTCGGTCTGGGTGCCTTGCCAAGCCACAAAGATGTCATCAATGTAGCGAACCCATAGTTTAATTTTATCGGACTGTAGGTCTATGAGTCTTGTTTCTAGTTCCCCCATGAAGATACCACTGTATGATGGGGCCATGATGTTGCCCATTGGTACTCCTTTTGTCTGGATATAGAATTCTCCATCGAATTCGAAGACATTGTTTTTAGTGATCAAGTCTAGGAGCTCAGTTAGGGCTGCCATGTTTGGCATGTCTGTTTGGCATTTCAAGTTTTCAAGAGCTCTGATTGCTGCTCTGTTTCCTTCGTCTATGGGAATATTGGTGTACATGTTAGTAACATCAATTGAGCCAAGTAAAATGTCTTTAGCAAAGGTTATGTCTTCAATGGTCTTTATGAAGTGGGTGGAGTCACTTATGTATGATGGGAGAAGTCTGACGGCTTGTTTGAGCCAGTGGTCTAGGAATCTAGAGATGTTAGAGGTTACGCTGTTGACACACGAGCAGATGGGTCTGTATGCATGTGGGTTTTTGTGCAGTTTGATGAGAAAATACATTAGGCTTGTTCTATGGTCAGCTGGGGGTAGGCAGAATTTGCAGTGTGACTTACTAAGCAGGTTCATTTCGCACAGTTTGCCTAGCTTGATTGTTATAGTTTTTTTTTATGGTGTCTGTGATGTCAGCAGTTAGTCTGGTGTATGTCTGCTTGTCATCTAGGTGTTTATGGCCTGCTTCCACGTATTTCTCCCTGTCCAGTAAGACTATAGAGCTTCCTTTGTCTGCTGTATTGATGATCACATCATGTTCTTTGGACAGTTTCTTGATTATGCTCATACCATTTTTTGGGAGGTTGTACCAACCTGTGGTGGGATGGATCTGAGACATTGTGAGTCGGATTCTATTGATCAGGTTTTCTAGGTCCTGACAGTGTGTGGGTTTGGGAGTCTGTGTAGATTTTAGTCTGAATGGATTCGGTTTGGTTAGAATGAATCTGTGAATGTACCTGAGTCTTAGTTTACGTATGAAACTTTCAGTTTCTTCTGTTATATCTCTATCAAGGCATCGTGTATATGGGATGAAACTGAGCCCCTTTGAAAGTATGTCAAGCTCTGTCTGAGTGGGTGTGTATGACGATAAATTGACCACATTGTCATGCATATGTTTTTTGCATAGACTTTTTGTATTCAAGGTTTTGTTCAAATTATACATGCGCCTATTCATGTGTCTGTGTCTATAACTCCTTCTTGAGCTTTTACTTCCGCTCAGGACGATCTCTCCAGGAGTGTCCTTCTTGGGAGTACTTGTTTTTGTTTCTGCCCAGGTTTCTAGAGGGCATTGGGAGGTTATACAAGTCTCAATGCGCATTTGGTCAATGTCATACCTTTGTTGGCTGGTTTTGGGCCTTTTTGGTGGTCTTTTACCTTCTTCAAGTTTTGATTGAGAGCTTTGGTCTCTCTCTCTCTTGATTGCCTTGGCTTCCTTTTCTGCGTGCTTCAAAAGTTCCTCATAGGAACCTTTGAGCGCCCTCCTCTGTTTGTCTGTTAGGAGGAAGTCTGAAATGCTCTCGAGGGCCTTTCTTTGGCAGTCTGTAATTGCCTCGGTTTTGCGGGCAATCTGTTTGGTATAGTGGCGTTTGGCTACGTCTATGTAGCCAAGTGTATTTCGCCTGGTCTGTTCCTTCCACTCTGCTGCAGTTTCCTCATCAGCGTCTATGAGCATCATACGGGGCTCCACCGTGAGCCCCTTAGGCAGCCGGTTGGTTTCTACTGTCTTGGCCAGGTGGTCTAAGTGGTGACTAGCATGGGCGATGTCTATCATGTATTTTTTCACATCTGCCATTCTAGTCTGTAGTTTATTTCTGGCAGTGTCCATGAGGCATGGGGTACCACGCGGTGTAGGGTTTGGTGTACCACGGGAACTCCTCGTTGGGGAAGAGTGATGCAATGGTTGACAAATAGAACCCAGCAACCGTTCCATTCTCATGCTCTCGTCTCTGAATGAGAGCGAGAGACCCCCACTAGTCCCCGTACAGTCCATGGCTGTGCTTCCGGGTTTTGGGCCATCATCTTCGACGGAATCGTCAAGCTGAGAGGTGAAGAGCAGGAGGGAGGAGGACATTTCAGAGTTAGGTTGAGTCCTGTATTTGACATCTAGGTTTAAACCATTTATTACAGTTTGCGTGTTTTTTTCGTTATGTTTGAGGTCTGTTATATATGACCAAGTGGCAACACGTTTGTAATTTTTTTTCGGTTTGGTACAAGCATGTATTCCGAGGGTTCCATGTATATTTCGGGGGCATTTACATATCGTATCCATTTAGTTTGACAAGCCTTGTTTTCGACTGTGTGATAGCTGATTAGGACGCTCGGGTGTTCTGGGATTTTAGGCTGGTACCATCTAATCCTTTTCATCCCTATTACAGCGTCAAATTGACGGAAAAGGTGTGACTGCCACATGGCGTTATCCTTTTTGTGCGGGGACTCGACACTTTGTCTCTGATAATAACTCATCTTACTAGTTCACTGTACATATGTCTACATAGGTTCATGTAGCTGTATGATGTCCCAGAAATAGATCCTCCTCTGTGCATTATCAACATGCAGTGGAAATCGCTGCGCTTTCAGTGTCTGATTTTGGCTAAGTGGCAAGTTTGGGGCCGACTGGGCTCCAATGTGATTTGTAGCAAGGACAACTCTGCCACTGCGATACATCACACAGGTAAGTGCGCATGCGTGGTATGTACTGAGTACACGATCAAGGAGATGGGCGTATTAAAACATATTTGGAACCCCGCCTTGGCCTATTAGTGCTGAATCGATTGTGACTGAATCGAATTTCCTGTTATGTTTTGATCTACAAATGCCATGCAGGTACATGTATGCGAAATTTCAGTTTCTGTATTCCCTCGTTCCGTTCATTTCATTTGCCCCTCCCATTTTCGACCATTCGCATGCAGGGGCGGATCCATGCAGGATTTCAGAAAAGGGGGAGTTGTTAAATAATATTCATTAAAGGGAGGAGGGTGCGAAAGGGGTACCCCTCCCGCCCAGCTAGTGGGTCTGGGGGAGCGCTGTAAGCTCCCCCAGCGGGGTCTGGTGAGGAGCCCCAGCCGCCAACGCATATCATGCGCAAAACACTACATAAAACTGCGTAGTATTTATCAAATTACGATTACAAGAATTGCTAGATCTATGTACTACAATCGTCAAATAAGGATGTTTGAAACAGTTTTCTGGGATGGGCCTGCACGATCTCCTTGCAAATTTCATCAGCAGGTATAGTCTTTCTTTATAGTGCATGAAAATCAAAGCCTGATCAGAAAAGCGTTCTTCTGTCATAACCGATCTAGCGTATGCCTTGATCCTTCTCATTAAGGAGAAGGATCGTTCTGCTCTGTCTAATCAATTATACAAACCTCTTCAAAAACGTCATGATACTGCCTTGCCGTGTGTTTGCTCGCCAGCAAAGAAAGGCCTCTCCTGTTACCAAAGAACTGCAATTGATGGGTGCTCATTTAAGCGCATCTGCTCTTCGTTGACTCTGCATGCATGCACGCTGGCTAAATGTGTTATTTGCCCGATGCATGCCAAGCGCATGCGCGCCGCACGTTCAGCACTGTCCGAGCAGTTGGCAATTAATCAGATATGCAGCAGGTCATCAGTGACATCAGCACGCACAAGTTCGCCAGTAACATAGCCGTAGGAGGACCGGGGGGAGACGTCTTCTGCTTTTTAGGTCGCACGGAGCATAACGTCAGGAATATCACGTTCTTCCGTACCGATGGCGTGATTCGCTGCCTCAATTGCTTCAAGTATGACGGGACTAGCATATCTGTCAGGCAACGTGTGTGCGATTCAAATCCAGCAACCTTTAGTTTCCATTCGGACGAACAGTTTACTTATACTCCAACTCCATGAACGGCGGCCGGTTCGCGGGAATCAAAGTGGTTACTGACAGGCAGGAATGCGAGGCGTACGCGGGCAATTACACACCCAGAGCGGAAGACCAAGTGGAAGTCGCGGTTGGAACAGGGAAATGGAACGGAATATTTGGACGATCGGCAGTGGACATCGACAGTTTTGGCGCAGCCATGTTGAAACATTAACCTTCCGCAGAAGCAAGGGTGTAAATATATTTTGCCACACAATGCACTCGTCATTGCTGCCATATAATATTTCAGTGCATGTTAATCGCTGACAATGATGACTACATCTGTCATCGACACGGCGAAACATGCATGTAGTCTCGTATCCAGATCCATAAATAAGGGCCTGGCCAATCAGTCGAGTTGTTCTGGTGCACCGGAATGTTGGCGCTCCAGTCGATTTTCTGACGTATACTCTATGGTTAAAATTCCAAGAAATGTATGGAAAGTTTAACTTGTCCCTGGTTCGATCCAACTCTAAGGCCACTCAGGCAAGAGGCTGGTTGTATGAGGGTCCTGTAGACCAAGTGTAATTTATTGCAGACGTGTAATATATTTGTATTTCGAATAAGCATATGGAATGTTGAATTACGCCACTGCGTCCGTCGGTCAATTCCAACTTCTGATTGGAGCCCCAACATTTAGACGTTTGATTGGAGTTACCTCTTGTAAAATATGGTGGCAAGTTTTACTCGTTTAAATATTGCTTTGGTGAAAAAACGCTGGCATTCAATGTCACGTATGTATGGGCCATGGATTCCATCAGGAGTATAGTATTCAAGAATTGGTCTGACATAGTATATAAAGACTCGGCAAAGAGTAGAGATATCAAGCGTGCGAAGAAGACCTTTAATCAAAGGAGACCACCTTTGGAAAGCCTTTGCAGCGCAATACAAGCTGGGTTTAAAGTCAGCTGAGATATGAACACCCAGGTCACAAATAACGTAAACTCTGTTTAACAGCGCTAGCACACCACTAAAGAGTAAGAAATGTTGGCAGAGTCATGCCCAAAGGATATTGCTCTGCATTTTTGAAAAGCGCTGCCAGATTTGCAACCACATACAAAAATTTGACAACGCTAGGGATAAAGGTGAAAGTGGATCAGAAGACTGAGCAACATAGAGTTTTGTATCATCTGCAAATATTGCTGGTGGTACCAAGCAATCAAGAAAAAAATGCATCCTAGACGGTTAAGCATGCGCTACGTGTCTCAAGAACTGAATTCTATTCGTAAATCTCTAACAATGATTGTATTGTATCGAAAAGTGATGGTTAGGAACATCTTGATTTGGCACTTTATTCATAGCACCATGCAGCCGCTATACGAGAGTCAGAACGTCACTCAGTTTTATAATATAGTGGCGGATCCAGGGGGGGGGGGGTTCGGGAGATTGCAACCCCCCTCCCCACCCTACAAACCCGCAATATATTCAATTAAGAATTATTCCAAAGTAAAGATGGCTGAAATTCGTAATACAACTGCAGCTGTATTGGCCATTCCTTGTCATTGTATACACGTTAATTTTTTTCGGCACTTCACTAGCTCATCATGTAATGCATGCACAGTAGTGACGCAGCACTCCACATTGTGCACCCAGCTAAAAATACAAAACCTGACCATATACGGTATACACAAAAGGCAAGGAAAGGCCACACTAAGCAGTATGGTAACAATAAGGTGTTTTGAGTAGGGGGGGGGGGGGGGGGGGGGGGTCTTACATGTAGGTATGACTTTGGTTTTTACCCCTCTCAGAATATGGAGGGAATTAAGAAACATAAGAGAACTTAAATTTTTATACTAAGAGTAACCCCCTGTACATTACCCTTGAAGTTTTACAAAATACAAATGTATACATTGTGTATAATATATTCTCCACTCATGACACCATTTGTATGTGTACAACTACTAGTAATATTCTGCCTTCAATTTACATCTTTCATTAATTCATAGGCATTAGCAGGAGTGCATGCAGTATCAGATTATGTAATGGAAGAAACAAGGATAGTCATTCATAGAACATTATTATATGTATTATAAGCAAATTTGTTTGTTGTACTTTGTAAAGTCATATTAAATGCACAAATTCACAAATTGCTTCTATGCTCCTACATATTTCCAAAGCATAGTTAGAATGTGTAAATAGGCTATCAGTGACAACAAATGTAAATGCAGCCTTGTTCAAATTTATGAGCTTACAGGGTTCAGTTTCTAGCAGGTCATGATAGAACTGTTGAAAAGTGAGCAGGAATAAGTTTGGAATATGTCATTGCAGTAGATGTTGTCAGGATGAAAAAAAGGCTCTACTAAGTGCACTCCTAATAATGCACCAATACATAGCATCACATTAAGAGCTCTAGAAAGCATCTTACAATGCATGTCAATTGGTTGGTCACATGCTGAAGCTTGTCTAGAAAAGATGTTGCAACATCATCAAAGTGATAAAGTGTAACTGCACACGTAAGTGGCAAACAATTAAACCGCTCAGCTTTCAAGCTAACAGACATGTTTTTCTTAGGGGTTATATGCATGTCAAATTCCTGGGACTTGTTCCAGGGCTTATGATCAAAGTCATGGATTATCAATCGAGTAATGCAATCAAGAGCTTGTTCTGTTACACTACTAGCAGTCATTGTGGCATTCACAAGAAAATTTGCATATATTTTGTCATGCCAATTGCATGGTCAAGCTGGGACCAATGCTTTACTATCACCCGATTGAACATAAGACATGGATGAACATTGCAAAACAGTTGATTAGGTACTTTCTCTGTGCCAAGCTCTTTAGCAACTAACAATTCAACATCTGCTGTTTGATCAGAAATGACGAAATCAATTATCATAAAAAGAACTTTTTCATCAACTCCACTAGCTTCCGATAGAATTTGCAAGGTTGTTAGCTTTAACTCCACAAGGTTAGGTTTAGTCTGACGCAATGCTCATGGTAGGTAGAGCTCTATACTTACCATTAATTATAATACCTTGCACTGTGAATGAGCCGGCTCCTTGTTTTTTAGAACCATCATCTGCATATGTTATTGTAGATTGGATACAACCTCCGTCACTATTTCACTCAGTGCCATTGCTTCAATGCACTTTCCAACTTTTCTTGTCAGGAGGAGTGTCTATATCACGTTCAGCTCCTTCATCGTGATATTTCCAATTTCGTCCCAACATATTTATTGCTGTCTCAAATACAGCAGCTTCTGCTTGGTTCTGTGACATATGAAAGCAATTGTTCAGTTTGTCAAACACCTCATAGTATTTGGTCTCACCTTTCGCATACTGCACCTAACATGTTGGTACTCTTCAGGCATTGAACTCGAAGCATTGCTATTCTTATCTTCCATCACCTTCTTTTCCTTTCATGGGCTTTCAAATTCAACATCCTCTACTGTAACAGGTGTGTATAGCTCATCCGCACTATCACTAGTGTCTTCAGTTAGTTTCTGTACTCTCTGGTACAGCCATTGGCTGTTCAGCATTTACAGAGTGCCGCATCCTCTCTGGAGCAAATAAATCATTATTTCGCCTTGTCATTGTTTTGGTCCATCGAGTGTCGACATGGTCTTAACAATACATTTTTCTCTCACCTCTTTGGTCTTCCAAAAACTTTCTTCTTTGACAAGCATTTTTACCAAAAATGTCGAACATTACTGCACTATTATTATTGAAGGCTACGACTTTGGCATCATAAGTTTCTGCTGTCACTAGTCTGAAGCAATTTCAAAAATCCTCATACAGTTTGATAATGTGCTTTTTGATGTTCTTTGTTGAAATTGTATAGAGATTACAAAAGATCAAATGCTCCTGCAATACTGACACCAACATATCGGCTGCATCACTTCTTGACCGTTGAGATTGTCCCGCGCGTCTTGGACGAAGAAGATGATACATAACTTCCATTTCAGGCCTTTTTTGGTGGCAAAACAGTAGTCCACACGTCCAAGGCATGTTCACCCTCTAGACCTTGTTCCTAAACATGCCATCTTCTGTTTCGATCATTAATTCGCGACAAAACTATATACACGTGCGAACTTCAAGAGGTATGTACAGGGGAGGTTGTGAGGGGTTAAAATCATTCAATATGACCCAGTAGGCCAGTACATATTAAAAAAAAAAGTGTCATAAACCCCCCCTTCCCCCCCCCCCCCCCCCCCCCCCCCCCCCTCCCCATTTTGAGGTAGTTACACACCAAGGGTTAGCCAATTCCCGAACCGGTATCGGACAGATTCTGTCTACCCGCATATTTTGTCGTTCTGGTGTCACATTCACCGTTTGCAGATAATAGGAAGAGATGAAGACAGCTACAGTGTTGCAGCGGTCTACCAGTTTTAGGTGGACGTGAAATGCAGACCGCTGACCGTGATCAATTATGGAACAATGAAAAAAATTGTGACTCGCGACCGTCGGTTCGATTGCGGTCTTTGCATGTGACGTATGAAGTCCCTTTTATCGTGTCAACATGATCCTGTTACAAACAAGTGCGCTCTGATATCCTCTCAGACATGCGAGATAATTGGGACCCGAGTAATGCTGTGTTCCTCATAACACACCTGGTCATAAAAGTTTAATTTGGTTGACACCTACTGACAAAGAAAAAGGATTATCACAGTTTCGAACAGAAATACTGAATTTGGTACCTGCACTGTTAGTGATGTACTGATTGATACAGAAAGCCAAATCAAGTGAGTTTGCGGAACATGTGATGATAAACTCAAAAGGTAATTTATATATGTGGTCTATAATGAATTAAGATTACTTTGTACACATTAATTAAAATACATGCAGGCATCTGGCAGTACCAGAAATTGACCATTGAGCAGTGATTGATCCGCTGGAATGGTGCATGGTCTGATAATGCTGCACAGTTCCCCATTGTACTTGCAGGGCCAAAAAGCACCTAGGAATTCCTGCATCGTGTGCTCCCCCTCTGAAACAGCAAAAACATAACTGACAAAAAAAGGTGGGCGTGCTACACGAGCGACTGCACAACACCATGTTCCTACATCATAATCGGCGATTAACTTTGTGTATTTACCGTATGGTTACAACGGTCAAGATTGTGAACATCTAGGCCTACTGGCGATAGACCGTGATCTATTGACTGTATATCAGATCGCGACAGCGGTCTTGATACAATACAAAATAACGGCGACCGAAGCTCGTGATCCAGCAATAAATCATTAAGACCGCGGACTGGGGTTGCGGCTATACAGTGAGAGGCATAGCGAAATACCATAGGATTGACTTCAGCATTGTCCCAGGACCTGCAAGGTAAACATATTGATATGAAATAGTCAATTGACCAAGTGTACACATATAATTGACCTATATACATGTAACCATATACATAAACCAGTACATATCCATGTTACCTCCATTTAAACACCATTGTGCTTCCAAAGTGTCCGCGCAGAAGGGAACTCCGACACAATACTTTCAGTCACAGATTTATAACTACTAAAGTGCCAATTCTGGTGCACCCATTTATATTGCACTGCGATACAGTTATGTGTTAAAGTACATCACTGATTCCATAGCAACATCGGCCAGCACTCTGTGCGGATAATATGAATTTGGTGCCAAGTTCAGTGTAGTCCAGCTCCAGACCTGACGCTAGGGTGTGTAACCAATTTTCAGGTTATTGTAGGAATCGATTATTCGCGATTACCTATTCGGTCGACTATGCACTTACTAGAATAGCAGGTTACCGATTGCAGAATTTTCTTTAGTCGAAATAACCGATTCTGTTTTTCTTAGTCGTGATTAGTCGATATTCGTTTCCTTCATATGCAAAAATCGGTAGCTAATCGATTACCGCTTTTAGTATGCCCTTTGCTTTTCCCACCTGTACAAAGGCATACTAATGGATTAATTAATCGGTAAAAAGAAACATTGTTATGTACATGTAATCAACGTACTTAGTCGCACGTCTGTGAAGGTAACCATCAGTGTCCTCCCTCAAAATACGTGCAGTGGGCACGGCTATTTACAACCGTTCGCACTTTCTCTGCAGTATTGTACATGTACATTAATCAAACGTCTTTTGCACAGGTGACAGGTGTCCAAATACTCGCTACACTGGCTCTTTTCCAGACGTTCGGCCATGACGTTCTTGTACATGTCTCGATTGGCGGCTTTGTCGTATGCGTGTAGCGGTGTTCCACCATGAGGTGTCTAGCTGGTACTGCTCGGTACTTACTGAATTGTATACTGTGAGGGCGAATAATGGATTATACTGCCAATTGTGACGGATGGGAATGATACATGTACGTGTTTAAGGCATTCTGTACCAGAGGAGAGGGCAAGCTGACAAACTATTCATTTTCGTTTTTATCTCAGTAAACTAAAATCTTATTACTCAGTGCGTTGGTAGCGGGGAACAAATAACCACGTGTTTTTCTGTGGAAAAAAATGCTTGAGTCACAATCCGCCGTCATTGAATTATGGGTTTGGCGTAATATTGGCATGCTAATCGTTCTTAGTCCCTGTGGATCCTATCTTTGTTGTTTTAATGATTTAAAGTTGGTATAAGTAAGTGATAGGCAATAAAACTGGCTATACTTGTATTAGTCTTGAGAAACTGTGATGTATCGTGCCATTATAAAAAAAGGACAAACCTGGAAAAACCTATAGGTAATCGTTGGCAAATTAATAGTGCATTAATCGCCAAACTCGATTTAATGTTTCCAATAACCGATTTGCAAGTTGCTGAAAAATCGATTGGACTTTTTTTCATAGTCAAGATAATCGATTTAGATTCATAAAAAAGGTTACACACCCTACCTAACGCAACGTCTCCTCCATAATACATGCATGGTCGCAAGCATTGTATAGATACTGTTTACCTGTGACTGATGGAGTTTTCGTATTATTATATCAAACGCTTTTTTAAACAACGTTTTTGCGAGGGTACGTATGATACCTTTGAAAGATCACACTTCCCGTTATAAAATAGAACATGCAGGGTTTGTTGCCTGGGAACGTAATTCCGGGTTTGGTGACCTCGAACTGCACTGCTAGATGTTTTTACGTGGTCTTTTGAATCATAGAATCGTTGTAGTCTAGTGATTATCTGTGGAAGGTTAGACGAAAACTGATACATTGTCAAATTGATTCATGCATGTGACGCAATATACTACTATTCCTATACCGATGTAGGTACGGGTATATTTTTTCAAATTACATATTGTGCAACAACTTTCATATAGCCTGTCAGAGCAAATGAAATGAATTAAAATGATATGTGAAATGTCCATAAGTAATGACATAGTTATAGCGATTCAAACATTGGATTTTGCGGAAACGTTATCGCATAAAAAACTGTGACGTTTTTTGTTCTCTTCGCTGTAGCAACTACAATCTATAATACAATCACACCAAAATTTTGTTACATGTCTTGCACACACATAAGATACTGTTATACATCGATTTCACTGATGCACAAATCATCAGTGATATAGTCAACTAAGAAATCATACAGAGTCATTGTTATATCATCTCCATCTTCCCGTTTTTCTAATAGGTAGCTGTTCCTTTATACATTTTTTTATTTTTAGATAACTTTACTGTTACAATTTTACTTTGATACAACACATTTGCTTCATTAATAAACCATAAATGTTCGAAGTAGAGCCTATCAATCATCAAGTTGTAACACTTTGTATTTTCTTTTGTAGCTTTCTTCAATGACTGCTATTTTTTTCTGGCTTTTTTCCAATAGCCGTTTATCATTAAGTGCATTTCTAAAGTGATTATCAGCTAATCCAACAGTTTTCTCTGCAAACATATTATATGCAGGGGCAGAAAGCGTTTGACTTGCCATAGGTGATGGAATGTTGGCATTACTTCTCTTCAGAGCACGCTCTGTATTTTAGTGATGTATTTCACGCCTTCTATGAGCAGACCTTATTTAAACCTTTGAAGTTATTTCATGCAAATGACCTGCGTTTTTTTATAATAAGTTTTTATTTGCCAACTGTTTCAAAGTGGTCTCTTTTTGTTTCAACTCCTTTTTAGATTCTTTAAATGTGCACGCACATATCTTTCAATAGTAACTTTTCTGCTGAAAGCTTACGATTGTCATGTTGCTTATTATAACTGTTTGAAACCTTTGACTGAGCATTCGCTTACAATGAGTAATTCCCTTAGTTTCACTCTTTTGATTCCACATTCTTTGCAAGAAGTTCTTAATTTAGTCAATTGCAAAGGGGTTTGACATGCAATACTTGGTAATTCATCAGGAGGGCACTCAAATGGTGTAGCAGGGGTTTGAATAGGAAATGGAAAATCCTTCTCTAATAGATGCACAATATCCTCCCAAACCCTTTCAAGATGCTTCTTCATTACTTTTTATTTTCTCCATGAGCTTTTGTATTGATGGCTGCAAAGCATTAATATTCCCACATTCTCCTGCATGAACAAAAGCCACCATTTTGGCAGTTTTAACAATGCTTTGCTGCGTTATGTTGTTATATTGTGTGCACTACCAAGCCATTTCTTATTGCTGAAACCTGTAGTAATAAACCTCTTTAAATCTTCTGCAGTCTTCATCCTAATTTGAAAGTCAACAAATTCATGCACACCAACAAGATCGTTGCAGCAAAAAGAGCACACTAACATGTTACATGCAGGGTTGTAAACACACTGGAAAGTACATGCGATAGTTCCGTTTTCACGGCAACGTCCGATGATCATATATAATTTTTATTTCATTATTATAATTATACATCTGGGGACGAGTCATAACCTGGGGTATGGCCTGAAAAATATGGTATTTTCATATTATAGCAAAACTGCATTCATAGCTACTTCTGTTTTTGGTAGCTCGAAGATTATGGTAGTCGTTATTCTTTGCTGATGTACTCAAAATTAAGCAATGCTCTTCAAAGCCATTTTAGATGGGCAGTGCTAAACCACCTAATAAAGTTTGGCGTGGGCTGGCTTGATGAAAAGCACGTGTCATATCTAAAGAAATAGGCTGTTGGATATGTATAGTGGTGGTAACCTCATCATTAATGATGAGGTTACCACCACTATACATGTATAGCATACCCATACCGATCTTAGTCACGCAACCAGTCACAAATGCTTCCCTGTTCTGAAGCTTGGGAAAGAAACAAGTGATGAATTCATTTTAGTGCACAATGTATACACCATAATAAAGCAATTAAGTGATGGCATTTGGGACAGTTTCCGCGAAAATTGCCCCACGGTTAAAATGTTATAAAAATGCATCGCGTTTGAATCGCTATGACTTCCCAACGGATAACGCTATCGACTTTCTATTTTCAACACTTCATACTACACCATTTCACTATGAAGTGTTGAAAATAGGAAGTCGATAGAGTTATCCGTTGGGAGGTTATAGCGATTCAAACGCGATGCATTTTTATAACATTTTAACCGTGGGGCAATTTTCGCGGAAACTGTCCCATTTGTTACAATACACTAATAGGGGTAAAATAGAGAGCACAATTTTTTTTTGAACCATAAATTGCCTTAAGACTATTGGACCAAAATGTTAGGCCAACTAAGTAGATTGTCATACGTGATGTGCACACTTTCATCTACTAAATGTTTCAAATGAAAAGATGCTCAGGTATGTAAATAATTATGTAGGCGTAAGTTTGAATTATATTTTAACAAATCCATATGAATAGATAACAAACTTTAACTATGGTGGAAATAACAAGCGCAATTTGTCTGTGCATGGGCAATTTGTTCTGATTTTCTTGTTCTGAAATTGGAGGCAGTGTTATTTGAAGGCTATTGATTAAGAACTGAACCATTTAACTCTTTCACGGGCAACAGAGCAATATTTTGCGCAGGTGCTATACTAAAGCTACTTGTTTATCCAAACAGTTAACACTTTGTAGTCAACAACATATTGATCAGCTGTTTCCTAGTGTAAGAAAGCTATTGATTAAGAACTGAACCATCAGAACACTGCATGTAATTGTATGTGAAATTAAATTTAGTTTTGGTAGTCTAGTTTTGTATTTTGGATAATAAAATTGGTGTAAGTGTAGGAATAATTCACGTGACTTGCTTCTAGTCCCTTACAGAGTCTGTGAAGATGTGTCGTTCAGTGATGCAGAACTGAATGCAGCTGCTGATGTCTTCACCAGAGGTCCTGTAGCTGTCTCCAAGCCTGCAAAGAAGGAACATCCAATGTGAGTCACGTGAACCCCGCCCTTGGTTTTGATTGGGTGGATTGTGCGCAAATTGTGCTTCACTTGTCATTCTGGTCCCCAGACTTTCCATGAATGGAGAGCGTAACGTATTGATAACCAGTGCCCTTCCTTATGTCCCTCACCTTGGCAACATCATAGGATGTGTCCTTAGTCTTTGCAAGGTACAGTGTATGTGCTCTGCTCTACATGCACACGCAATGCAATTTCTTTTCTCTAGCCTCCATCGAGATGTGACCACACACTCTGCATCTTCTCTGCATGGATCTCCATACGATACTGTACCATAAAAAAACTCACGTCTAGATCACAGGTTTAAAAAGATCGTGACTAGTTCTGTGTGTTGCATATGTGTTCTCCTGTGTATGCTTGTGCTAGGAGTGAGTGCATGAAATTAGTAGTCATGAAGGTCCCCAGACCTGCATTCGTACAAATAGGCAATAAGGGTAATAGTGTTTATTGATGTAAGTTATGGTATGTAGGAGAGGGGGAGGGAGGGGATTAGCTGTATGTGTCGAGATGGCACTATGGAGCATGTCTTTTGTATTCTAGAAGGAGGTGTGTCTTGCTGATGTGGTGGTGTGGTCCTATCTGTATCCAGTTCAATATAGAGGGACGGGAGGAGGTGGGTGGGAGGAGGGAAGAGGTGTGTGAGGGGAAGGAGGAGTTGGGTGAGGGGAGAGATGTGGTGAGGAGGGAAGAGTGGTAGTGAGGAACAGGAATATGCATGGTTTAATGATCCATGATCTGCAAGGTTATTGTTGCCACAAATGCATGTTGTGGTGGTCACGTTATGTAATATTGTATAATTCCTTAGCTTCTTTCTCATAATAAATGTAATAATAGAATAGTTGTGCACGGACAAAATGGCTCAGGTTAATACTGTGAATGTCGACGACAATGTTATAGAGAACTACATACTGCAGGATGGATGTGTGCAAGAGTCAATCGTGAATGACCCAACGATTCGATCGAGTTATACAGGGTGTCCCACAATCAAGGAAAATTCCTTTTAAGATCAATACAACTTGCTAATTAACCCTTAATTATCAATTTATGTAATAATACATTGGGAAGAAATTATGACATTGATAAATAATTACCATATTTAACTTGTAATTAACTAAAATCAAAAAATAATAATTAGCTTAAATAAATTAATAATCAATTAGTCACAATAAAAAATCACAAACTTAACTTCTACATTAGTGAATATCCTGCTGGTTATGTTTCATGAAATTTAATTCAGTTAGTTTATTAATAAATTCAAACCAATCATTCAAGATAAAGTGACCATCCATATTCAAGTCACAATAATTAATGTCAATTAATAACATTTTAGTTACTTGGCTAAATGTGTAACCTAAAGTTAATCAACTAATTCCTTTGCTGAGTTATTAATGATCAAACATTTGATTTTCGGGCACTTGATTATGGTTAGTTCTGCATATTTTCATTTATTTCTAGTTATCCATTAATTAAAAATTTTAATTAATATCATCAGCAAATCTTCCTGTATGAACTAGTTATTAATGATCAATACCCACCAATGTAATTATATGTGATGAATTTTTATCGAATTTTCCTTGATTGTGGGACACCCTGTATATATGTCAGGCAAAGCAACTTCACTTTTTCCACTGCTTTTGCACTAGCGAGTGTCCGTAATTGCATAAAGTATAATCATAATGCCATGACATCAATTCGCTAATCTCGCTGTAGCTGATCAGCTGCAAGCGGCGCAGCTTCCTGGTCAGAGTGTACAGAAATCGTCGACCTCCCCACACTGAATTCCGGCCGAAAATGGATGCAACAAGTTTGCATGAGTCAGATTTGTTTGATACAATGTGCTTTATTTTTTCAATTCCCGTTCAATGGATACCAAAATGGTGAAACGGTAATGCTGGTTCGTTGTTCTGCATCGCAAGTACAACAACCAAACGATTTAAAAATGTGACAAACTATACTTGATTGGTAATAACAATCAATATGCTGAGAGGATAGATAACATTTCATAGCAGTCGATACAAAGTTCCCGAAAGACATGCTTAGTAGTGGGGAGAGAGTGCAAGAGATTCATGATACAATCCATCTCACATTGTTCTTCACTAAATCATATCTGTGAAGTTAATTGTTCATTCTTCTGGTATTCTATTATATCCTTCATGTCCAGAAATTGCATAGATGTCTGTACAATATAACATTCATGTCAAGTATATGATAGTTTTTCAATATTATTATTTGTTTAAGTATATATAATACATCCTGCTTTCATCTTGTGAGTAGTCGTCCTATTAATCAATAACTATTAATAAGTTGTCAATTGAATGGGCGCGCCCATGTTAGTGTAAATTATTTGGTGCCGGTGTGTGTGCGTGTGGGAGGAGCATGTCGTCCTTGATTTCAATACTTTTTTTAATCGGCCGACGTATCTACCTGTTTCTCAACGACTGCGTAAGTTGCTTATATAGCTGTCCGTTGCTACATCTTAATACTAGTACCGTATCGCACTTGATATGCTCAATGCGTGCGCGGGAGCACGCACACTCACACCAGCGCGTTTGCACTTACACATTCACACACACTCCAGCTCTATTGCCAGAGTGTAGTGTGTACAATTAGAAAGAATCTCTTTAGCTGATGCTATGATCCAACCGTATGGTCAGTGGGTGTGGTCTGTAGCGCTGGGCAAGAATGGGTTAAATCTCTTTAGCTGCTGGTCAGTTGTAATGCCTGTAGGGGTGGTGTGCTTTGTGAGTGTGTGTGGGGTCAGCAACCTGAATGACAATATTAGACTATGATATGAAACTCACACAGCACTCCTCAATTATTCATGTGGGCGTGGCTTCGTCACGTGATTCATGTGTTGGTAATATTTATTCTGATCACCCTTCATTAGATGGTTAGTGGACTCTGAAACTCACAGAACCTTTTCAACATAAGTTTCATGTGAGTCACGTGTATTGAGTCAAATTGTACTTTCACTGTCGTTCATAACTTTGGGTGTGATGGTGATTAGACTCTGAAACTCACAAAGCCATTTGAACTCCCTCTTCTAATTAGGAGGGTGTGTTCTTATGGGCGTGGTTCCGTTACATGAGTCATGTGTTTATTAATCAACTTAAGCCGACAAACAGTGCCCAGGAGGTGAGGTGTGCTATACAAGAGTGCAAGGGTTAAGCAACATTTACACAAAAAGTGCCTGTAGGTGTGGTCTACTATGCAAGTGTGAGGGGTTAAGCAACTTGAGTGACAAACAGTGCCGTGTAGGTGTGGTCTGCTTTGCTAGAGTGTTGAAGGCTTAGAAGATATGAGCAGACCTGGTACATGTAGTCTTCTTGTACATGTATAGGTGACTTAACAACATGTATACTTATCTAGATTTTGTTGTCATGATTGTCATATATGAACAAACCATGTTTCTGATCATAATGAGACTTGCAGCTGAATTTGGATAGCTCTGGCTAACATGGAGGGACCTCAAAACTACTGAGCCAAAATATAATGCCTGAGTGTGGCCACACAGAGGGATAACTAATGAGTCCCACATATAATGCCCTGTGGAAATGGCCAAACCTTTTAGGGCTAAGAACTGAACTGTAAAGTGCAGTCCCTTGGGTGTCACCAACACATAACTAATCATTAGCTGACATGTAGGGTCCCCTGGGTCTGGCAAACACAGAGGAACCTTATGGGTTTTATGTCATTTGTGAATGCTTCCAGTGAGCATAATTTAGTGCCCTGGATTACTGAGCACATGCACCCAAAAGACACACGAGGTACTGTACTGTACAACTTGCATCATGTTGCAACATGGAGGGAAGAGATGTAGCAGGGAAGTTGAGGGGAAGAGGAATATTAGAGGCCATTCAACTCCACTACAAATATTTATCACACTTGACCACACTCATGTTCTACACCACTAGTCTGGTCCTGAAAATAGGAAGGAATTTCCTACCTTCCTTTTTCAGGGGTGTGGGTGCGTTTGGGACAACACCAAGGACTCCAACATTCCATCTGGCAATTCTATCTCCTGTATAATGACCTGAGTCCCAGGTGGGTGGAGCCTCTTCACTGTGTGTATGTTTGTGTGTGTGTGTGTGTGTGTGTGTTTGTGTGTGTGTGTGTGGTGTGTGCCTATACATTCTGTACTATGAATGTGTGTTAACTCTTTGAACGCCAAGTGCATGTATACATACATGCGAGAATTATCTGCCTCACCATTCATGCAGTGCTGTGTGTTATGTTGTGTTGATCAAAATCACTTTGAATACAATTGTAGATGCATGGAAGTACAATACTGACATGCATGTAATCCCATAGTCATACAAGTATGTGGTCCTGGTGTAAGCACATTTTGTGTGCTCATTATAACCTGCTGGCATCTTTTGTTGCAATAACCCATATTACGAACTGGCAAAAGGTTGGTGGGGGGGGGGGAGTGAACAAGTATGATATACTACACTGATCTGGGCTATGCATTCTTGTTCTTGGAGTATTGTAGTGATGCATTAGTGAGTCATGTGAGGTCATCTGAATAATGAGGTTCTTTCGCCAGTGTGAGATGAAACATTGTACATGTACTTATAAGGTTACAAGTGCAGCAAGCATTTGCATGCATCATAAAGTTGTGACTGATCAACACATTTTTGCACACAATATCTAAATCATGCTTGAATGAAGTAATGGTTGTGTGTGCATGCATGCATATACACACTTGGCGTTCAAAGAGTTAATAACAAGTGATCACATGTGTGCTGTCTTTCAGATTACTGATAGCCATTGTGGTAATGACAGACAGGACTGTTAAGACAGGGCTGATACTCAGTGCAGAATGACAGACATACATTATGCAACCAGTTCTCCCTCCTAGAGTGTTGGTGTTCATTAAGAACAGCTTCCAGGGAGTGGTTCCAGCCATGTCTTTGCAAGACAACCACAAGAAGCTGATAGTGGCCATCACCAGAGAACTTCAGGGCTATGTGGCCTGTCTGGAAAAGCAAAGGTGTGTGGACTGCTTGCATGCCCAAATAAGGGAAATCTTGGGTAGATGAATAAACATTGTGGCCACTGTTTGTCTAAAAACATTGTTTATTTAGTGATCTTACACATAAGAGATAAGAAAAAAACAATGTATTCCTAATGCTGGTCTGTAGTCAGAGGCGCTGCACGTAAAATGGTATACGTGTGCAGCATGGCATGCATAGACACAATAAATGTCATATTGTATCGGATTGAGTCATCATGCATGACAGTAACAGAATGCACACATGTCAGGAAACATAATAGTAAGTACAGTGTCACTGTCATGTAGTGAATAGATGTAGAAGTTACAGCTTACCATCTCCCTACCTGGATATGGCTTTAATTCATGCTGAATCAGTACTTAATAGCAGGTGTGAGCTATGCAGGATCTCAGTGTACTCATACCACACTCATATTCTACACCACTAGTCTGGTCCTGAAAACAGGAAGGAATCCTCCCTCCCTTCCTACCTTCCTTTTTCAGGGGTGTGGGTGCGTTTCGGACAACACCAAGGACTCCAACATTCCATCTGGCAATTCTATCTCCTGTATAATGACCTGAGTCCCAGGTGGGTGGAGCCTCTTCATTGTGTGTATGTGTGTTTGATTGTGTGTGTGTGTATGTGTGTGTGTGTGTGTGGGTGGGTGGGTGGGTGTGTGTGTGTGTGTGGGTGTGCAGTGTGGAGTATGGTGTGCCTATACATTCTGTACTATGAATGTGTGTTAATAACAAGTGTCAGAAATGATCACATGTGTGCAGTCTTTTTGATTACTGATCGCCATTGTGGTAATGTATCACATGCTTTTAAGACAGGACTGATGCTTGTAGAATTTGTTGAAAAGTGTTAAAACGATTGTACAGTGTATGATATAAATTGGTAGAGGTGTTGTATTTACTTCCATGTATCTACTTGGATTTGGTACATTGCTTTGGAGACATTGGGCAACCAGTTCATCCCTACCTATCTCCTCCCTCCTAGATAGGGTGTGTAACCTCCCCTGCATAATGAAAATCGATTTTTCCGAATACTTTTAAAACTCTAATCGATTTTTTCAGGTTTCTGTGGATCTGAAAATCGATTTTTCCGAATAGTTTAAAAAACAAAATCGATTTTCCGAATAGGTTTTGCCAAATTTCTTGCCGAATACCTAGGTTATTCAGGTTATGGTGCTTGTGGAGTGCACACTGAGAAGATAATTCATGTCTGCACAGAAATCCACCTGGTCTCGCACCCAAACTAGAGCTATGCATGTCAGTTGAAAACACAGAGACACAAAGGTCTACAGTAGCATGTGTTTGTCATATAGAGTTGTATGTCTTTACCATGCACTTGTACACATCAATAGTAATGGAAACCTAACCATCCAACACCAACCACTGAGACCAGACATCGCCATTAAAAACTCACCCCACATCACATACAATCACGTACTCCACTTATAATCATCCCTCAACACGCTCTCGCTATAAAAGCATATCAAATTTCCCATTAGTTTAATAATTGCGTAATGCTTCTCCAATTCCTACACATACTCAAACAGAGCGTTTACTTACTTGAGTGGGTAAGAAGTCTGTCATTCTATTTCACTCGCTAGCGCAATACTCAGATATGTTCACTTTGTACCACTGTACAATAAAACAATGCAATACTAGTACTGGTACATAAATTTATTGCTACTACATATAAACACAACTCGTGGCATATACTAATGAACTTCGTTACTTACTTGAAGACGATGATAAAAGCATTGAGCTAGTACTCGCTGTATATTTTGCATCCCCAATTGATGCGCATTAAATATTTAGTATTATATTTACTCAATGCCTACCAAATTATAAATTGCTTCTGTATGTATAAATAGTAAAAACAACAGTGACGTATGTTATATATATATAACTCTAATTATGAAATATTCTGTTGAAAATCAGATCCGGATATTAGTATAAAACGGTATTTGAATAATGGGCGAATTGTCGATGCTGACGACGAATACCTAAATACCTCCGAATGGAGAAACACAAACCGGTTATTTCGAATAGATAAAATTCACTAATCGATTTTTCCGAGTAATGCTAAGTTGCTATTCGAACGGATAGGTTTTTGCGAATATCCGAATAACCCGAATAACCTGATAACCGGTTACACACCCTACTCCTAGAGTGTTGATGTTCATTAAGAACAGCTTCCATGCAGGGAGTGGTTCCAGCCATGTCTTTGCAAGACAACCAGATGAAGCTGATAGTGGCCACCAGAGAGAACATCAGGGGAGGCAAAGGTGTGGGCTGTTCATGCCCAAATAAGGGCAGTCTTGGGCAGTCGAAACAACATTGTTGGCTCAAACCATTAACTTTAATTACATCTGTGGTTTATTTAGTGACCTTATACATGTACATAAGAGAAGACTATTTGTCAAGGTCAGCTGTTGCAAAAAAGGGGTAATTTTACATTTCAAGAACTGTGGAGAAGCTACACAAACTCATAATGATGATTGAATAAGTGGTGCATTATTAGAAATGAGCACTACAACATTGGGCACGTGATTGGGCTAAATTGGTCTGGAATGCAGTATGTATGTGTACAGTGGCAGTAGTCTACAGTATGTTTTG